>JAGDQO010002695.1:0-20572 GCA_018342035.1 Solanum appendiculatum
TGTTTATATTGATGATGTGCCTATCTTTTCTGATGATATTGATTCACATTTTAAGCATCTTAATACTTTCTTTAAGATTGTCAAAAACAATGGTTTAGTAGTTAGTGCTAAAAAGATTAAGCTCTTCCAGACCTCTATAAGGTTTCTTGGTCATGACCTTTATCAAGGTAGCTACAAACCTATTTGTAGAGCCATTGAGTTCTCTTCTAAATTTCCAGATGAAATTATTGATAAAACCCAATTACAAAGGTTTTTAGGAAGTTTGAATTATGTTGCTGATTTTATTCCTAAGATCAGACAAATCTGTGAACCTTTATATAAAAGGCTCAAGAAAAATCCTGTTCCTTGGGGAAATGACCAAACTCAGGCAGTCATAACTATTAAGAAATTGGTCCAGAGTCTCCCTTGTTTAGGAATTCCTAATCCTAAAGATTTTATGATACCAATAACGGATCGGCGGTAATCCTCCGAAGTTGTATTAGTAAAATACGACAATATTTATACGAAAGATTAACAAAGGGAGTTTAAAAACTTACAAACTGTTTATTTATATGAACATCAACATGAAAGAGCTACAGGCGGAAGCATTAAAAACATAAGAAGAGAGAGGTTTTCAGTATTGGGTACAATAGCTGATGCCTTCTAAAGAGAAGAGAGATATCCTTTTATAGAACAAGGATTCCTCTTTACAATAATTAAAGATAGACAAATTAAAAAATTTGTCGGTGAGTGGGTTCTTACTTTTATAAAGTAAAATTGTAAGATTCCTTTTAGGAATAGTAAAATGTCTCTTTTCAAAAAGCAATTCCGACCTTTGGTCTCTACTTTTCTCAAGAGCCAAGTTCCTATTCATAATCGGGGTCCACATATGACTGTGCTATTCCTTTGAGGTCGCACATGTCCCCATTACTACTTCCAGATGATGCGGCGTCACTGATTAGCTGCATTATCTGAGTCTCAGTATAATCTTCAAGATTATCCATAGCCTTTTTGAGCTTTGCTTTGAGTTCATCTTTTGAGGTCTTTTGTTTGACGACTGATATGTTAATAGTGGGTTTTCCGGTTGGCTTAGGATTCCACCCTTTGATCATTACTTCTTTAGCTAAGAAGCGTATTTTATCTATTTCTACCTTGGTAAAATTCCAAGAAATAATATAAGAAATTCTTTTCTGAATAAAGAACTTACATAATTTGATATACTCTGGGAGAGTAGATATTTCTGGAGTACTCTGGAACTCAGTGAACCTGATGTGAAATTGTTGTGGTAATATCTGCAGATTTCCTCCAAAAATGTTCCACCATTCATAGAACCATTTGGGAATAATTGACTTGATTACTTTTGGGCAATATTTAATAAACCAAGTGTGTCTTGGCCTAAGATACATAAAATTAAACCAGGCTGCTTTGTAGTCATGCCAATTGTAAGTTTGTGGCCTGTGAGGCATGGACAAAGATACTGGAGTGTGTAGATGATCAGTATACCACTCGAATGGTGATAAAATCCTCTTGATAGTGAATCGAGAGTATCTGATAAAATCAGGATTTTGCTCATCCCGGTTATGTTCAATCTCTATGGATTCTGTGTCTATCAAAATAGCTTCGTAAAACTTTCTAGTTTTGTAAGAACAATCTGTATCAACAAAGTTACCATCTGTGTAGCAAGGTTTAATAAGAGTTCCAATCTCAAGATTTTCGAACTCTCTGTCTAGAGCCAGTAGTGGTAACATTTGAGTTGTTACAAAATCAAACTTTTCTTCCTTTGGGATAGTAGTTGGAGTGGGAATAGGTAATTCAGGCTTAACAGCTTGAGCGAATGACTCAGGGGTCTTCATTGTATAATTATCTTTGGTTTGGATATTAGAACTTGATGCTCCAGGAGTTAAAGGTCTATTTGGCCTTAATTGTATTAATTTGGTAGGGTTAGGAGGTGGAGCAGGCAATTTTGGGTAGTCTGCGAGCATAGTAAATCTATTATCAAATACCGGTCTTTGTGGGGTTTTGGCCGGTGTTAATGGAGGTAAGACGAATGGTTTCGCCATAGGTTTTCCTTCTTTCGAAGGAGTATTAGGCTTGAAAGGCCTCATTTTTTCCCTGTAAAAATTCTCTTGTTAGAAAATCAGGTAAAGAGTTATTTTCTCCTTTTATAAAATCAATTTGAAAATCAAAGCTAGATAGTAGAGCTTGCCATCTAGCAAATATTTGCTTTGAAACCAAATTTTTTACATCCTTTTGTAAAATTTCTTTAGCCGATTTACAATCAACTCTTAATAAAAATTCTTTGTTTATTAAGTCATCTTGAAATTTTGTGATACATAGCACTATAGACAAGATTTCCTTTTTAACAGTTGAATAATTCTTTTGAGCAGAATTCCAGATTCCTGAAGTAAAACGAACTAATTGTTCGGGAGATTCTAAAGAACTTCTTTGTTTCAGGATACCTCCATATCCTAAGTCAGAAGCATCAGTTTCAACAATCATAAAATCTTTAGGATTAGGAATTCCTAAACAAGGGAGACTCTGGACCAATTTCTTAATAGTTATGACTGCCTGAGTTTGGTCATTTCCCCAAGGAACAGGATTTTTCTTGAGCCTTTTATATAAAGGTTCACAGATTTGTCTGATCTTAGGAATAAAATCAGCAACATAATTCAAACTTCCTAAAAACCTTTGTAATTGGGTTTTATCAATAATTTCATCTGGAAATTTAGAAGAGAACTCAATGGCTCTACAGATAGGTTTGTAGCTACCTTGATAAAGGTCATGACCAAGAAACCTTATAGAGGTCTGGAAGAGCTTAATCTTTTTAGCACTAACTACTAAACCATTGTTTTTGACAATCTTAAAGAAAGTATTAAGATGCTTAAAATGTGAATCAATATCATCAGAAAAGATAAGCACATCATCAATATAAACAATTGACATGTAATTATAATCATTAAAAATGTTATTCATGATATTTTGGAATTCAGAAGGAGCATTCTTGAGTCCAAAAGGCATAACATTCCATTCATATTGTCCAAATGGGACATTGAAAGCAGTTTTATACTTATCTTTGTTAGCAATTTGAATTTGCCAGAAACCAGATTTCATATCAAACTTACTATAAATATTAGCCTTATAAGTGCGTTTTAACAAATCTCTTTTGTTAGGTATGGGATACCTAATCCATTTTAAAACAGCATTCAAAGGTTTATAATTTATAACAAGTCTAGGTGCTCCTCTTTCTTTTTCAGCACTATTATTGACATAGAAAGCAGAGCAACTCCAAGGAGATTTAGAAACATTAATAATTTTATTTTTTAATAAATTATCAATTTCCTTTTTACAATAATCAAGTAATTCATGATTCATTTGAATAGGTCTAGCCTTGGTTGTGATAGCTTGTTCATTAAACCCTTCAATGTAAGGTAAATCAACAATATGCTTTTTCCTTTCCCAAAATGCATTTGGAAAGTCAGAGCAAATTTCATCTTCAAATTTTTTGTGAAGATTGGATATTTTAGTAACCATCTCCGGGGTTTTTAAAATTTGCTCAATTTTTTTAATTTTAATTTCTTCTTTGAGAAAATTAACATGCTGAGATAAAGAGTTTATTCGAAAAACCGTTTTTTCTCTGATAAAATTACTTTCATCTTGGGAAAGAGTTTTAACAAAAGGAAAATGTAATTCTTTTCCCAGAATGGAAGTAGTAATACCACTTAAATTAGTGATAAAAGGTTTTATCTGAGTGATAAAAGGTATTCCAAGAATAATATCTTCATTAATATCTTCAGTAATAATGAAATCATTTGTTAAACAGATATTATTGTTACAAATATGAGCTTTAGAAAGCTTATAATTAATTTTGAGTAATTCACCAGTAGCAGAATATAATTTTGAAGTACTTTTTTCTAAGTACTTAGTAGGAACAATACCTTTAACAATGCAATTTCTATCTGCACCACTGTCAAGCAAAGCAATTTTATTAATAATAAAATCTTTATTGACAACAATCTTAATAGGTATATGATGACTCTGAGGTCTAACAGATGTAATAACATCAATACCTGGACAAGAGGTAGTCGCGATATTAGGAGTGGGTGTAGCAGAAAGATCAATATTGAAAGGAGGATAATCCAAGTTATCCTTTTCAGGGATTTCTTCAGTTTCTTCATCGAGATTTTGTTTGTCAATCTCTTTGAGGATTTTATCAGTAATGACATCAGTTTCGACTTTCCCAAGTCTGAATTTAATGTCTTTGATTTCCTCTTTAAGAGTTTTGACTTCATGATGAAGATCAGAAATGGTAGGTTCGGCATTTCTTTCGAACCTATTCATGATTTGCTTCATGCTGAAAGGTTCAACCATGGTACGAGCTTTAGGCTTTTCCTTTTGGTTGAGAATAATATTCTTGAGTTCTATAAGATATTTTCTCCTAGCTTCTTCATTATCAATATGTTCAATAATGTCGAAGAGAGCTTCTTTAGAGTCATTGCTAAGAACTCTGACTTGAGGAATATCATCACAAACACAGAAAGCCTCTGTGCAATTACAGTTTTTCCCCGATTGGCTAGAATCTGAATCATAGTCAACGTTGATATTTTCTTCGTCGCTATATTCAGCAGAATCATTTGAAGAATCGGATAATGGTTCTTCAAGAATAGAAAAAAGTTTTTCTTTGGTTGCTTTGTCTATTTCAAGACTGTTGATCTTCTTCTGTTTACCAGACCTGCATTCACTAGCTCTATGGCCAGATTTTCCACAAGTCCAACATACATCCTCTTTGGATTTCTTAAATCCTTTATGCTTTTTCCTTCTTTTGGAAGACTTTTTGTAATCCTTTTCAGAAGTTCTTCTAGACTTACTACGATGAGTTTTCTTATTTTCCTTGTTCTCCTTCCTGATTTTTCTTGAAGGAGGTGTTAGGGAAACAAACCCGAAGTCTTGACAGAAACTTCCTAATTCTCTTCTTGACGAAGATTTTTCCTTTTTAAGTTGATGTTTCAACTTAATATCTGTACAAAGTTCTAATCCCACAGTGTTTATAACACTAATAAGATCTCCATAAGTCATCTGGTCGTAAGGAATTTTTCCTTCATTCCTATCTTGAATCTTAGTTCTAACTTTGTCAGCAAAAAGCGGTGGAAGTCCGCTCACAAATCTTTCTTTCCAGAAGTCTAAATGACAATCTGGTCTAATCATTACCTTCTGCATAAAATTGTATTTATACCAGGTAAAGTCGTCTAAAGAGGGACAACTGATGTTGTTGAGGATTTGGAGACTCCTATCCTGAAATAGCTTGGGTTCTCCAATAAAATGTTTTGCTATATGATAGAGAAGAGTAGCACAGGCATCTTCTCTAATAACTTCAGTAGGAACTTCATTAGTTCCTTCCATTTTAATAACAATCTCAGAAGCATGAGTATCATAGATAACTTTCTTAGTTTCATCTGAGACGTAATTATCCCACCAATGTTTTATCATTCCAGTGAATCCTGCAACGATCATTGAAGCAGCTTCCTTATCAGAAGAATTTCTTATTTTGTAAGCTGTGATAGCTATCCCCATCTCGTGGAGTTTATTATAGATCTGATGTTCTGCTAGACCATCGATGTTCCATTCAGTTATACTACTTCCTTCATGAGAAGAAGTGGATAAAAAGGCATTTTCCTCATATTGAAGGTCTGGGAACGAAGGTCTTTTATGATAATTTTTTCGGTTATGAAATCTATCATTGGAGAGTTTTTGGACAATATTTTCCTTGATAGTAGTTATTTTACCACTGGTGCTGGTAGAAGCTCTGAAAGCAGCTCTTTTATCAGATATAGAGAATTTGGCTAGTTTCTCATTTATTTTATCCAAAATATTGTCAGAAATATCAAAGGTATTTTTGAGCTTGGGATAATTTTCTCGGGAAAATTCATTGATTTTGAATATAGGGTTTGGGTCTATTTTCTGACTGCTGTTGGTAGAAGATAGAGGGACAGGCCTTCCTGAAAAAGAGGCTCTTTCTTTGGAATCTTCAATTTGTCTAGAAACGACATGAAGAATTTGATTGGTGTAATTATTCTGTTCTATAATCTTGTTGATATCAAGATTAGTAGCAATTACAGAAGGTTTTTCTGTGGAGAGGATTTTGAAAGGGGAAGCTTTTATAATAGTTCCTTGCATAGGGATATTTATTCCTTCAAGAGGAGGAGTAACATCTTCAATCACTCTGTTTGAAGTAGTATACCATTTATTGATAATAACTTTAAGGGAATCCTTTTGATTATCAATTTTTCCCGTCATTTCAAACCACTTAAAGAAGTCTATTTCGCAACCAATTCTTTTCATATCAATCATCCAAGAGTTTGCAAAATTCTCTCTTTCTTTGAGAGTATAAGTATCCTTATACCAATCTCTGTTAATTTGGTTATTAGAATGAGTCCAAGATTCTTGCAGAGTCTGAGGATTAGGAATAAAATTCTTTTCAGATTTGATCATCTTTAAATGATCAGGTACAGAATCTTTCCGATTTGGAGGTGGTTCCATTTCACTGGCTGTAGGACTACCAGGGATTTCTTGATAATAAACCTTAGGGACATTTCCCGAAAAATCCACACCAGTAACTTTTCCTTTGTCATTATCTCTACGGATAAGCTTTTCTTCTTCATCATCCTCCGGGGTTTTTGAAGAAGAGGGTGGGTGAGGAGCAGTCCTCGAAGGAGCAGATGGCGAATAAGGAGCCATCCTAGCTGGGACAGACGAACAAGACGCTCTTCTAGAAGCAGTTCTGGATAAGGAATTCTCAAGGAATTTTAGATCTATAGAACCATCAGGGTATTGAATTACCCTTTCAATGCGAGATCTCTCTGAGTGAGAGGAAAAAGGTTGAGTGATTGCATCAAAATGCCATTCGTCGTTAGACAGAATGTCATTCCAATTGATCAATCTAGGAACGAATATTGAACTATGCTCATGATTGGCCACCATAAGCATTGTTACACCCTTTTGGCTCTCAATTCGAGCCTTTGGTGCAAGAGTAGTAGACATAAGCCGATAATATACTCTGTAGATAATCGCTATCTCTCGAGTATTGGCTTTGCTATTTAGATTTTTTGTTTTGACATTCAGCGTCAAAGAATCCATGACATTAGGATCATTAATGTCTATTGAAAAGTTAGGATAACAATTAAAGTAAACCGGGCCATCGGCTAGATTACTTTGAAGAACACCTAACAGCGAATCATCAAAATTAAGAAATCTGTCATCTCTAAGGAGGACACAAATAGGAATATCTAAGCCTTTCCTGAACAGGGGCTTAACAGCAACTTGTACTAAACCAATATGCAAATAATTGAATTTATTTTTATAACGATTAATATCGTTAGCATTCAACAAACGAATAATTTCAAGAGAATTATTAATAGCAACAGTTGATTCACAAGTTTTAATATTGTGATTAACAAATAAATTAAATTTACCTAAATGATAAATAGCTTTAAAAGGTTCTTCTGGTATATTCCAGTTTTGAAGATCATTTTCAAGTTTAGCAATCTTAGTTGCTTGAGAAGATAGGTTAACACTGTTTAAAATATGCTGGTTGGTTTCCATTTTTAAACGATACTGTCTTAAGGACTTATAGACAAAAATATATTAAAATAGAAACAGATAATTCAAGCATGATCAATCAATAATAATATAAAAATATGCAAAGAGATATTAAAGATCTAGATCTTAGTTTCTAAGGGAGGTTCTCTTGGTTTTACATCTGTTCTTTCTCTAGAGTTATCTTGGCTACGGGATCACCATACAAGGTCTAACGCTCTCCTAGCTTGACGACCTATTCAATTCGGCTAGCCAACGTATGAACCGGGTATTATTCGGTTACCTCACACACTTAGAGAAGAATGAACACCTCACACCAGTTATAGAAACAAGATTAAGAACATAATATCAATTAACATATTCAAATATTAAAATAGATTAATCAAAGCTTAAATAATCAATTCATAAATTAATATGAATTTATGGTTGATACATTCAATGCGTGCTTGGGTGAGAGTAGTACTAGGATGGGTGACCCCCTGGGAAGTCCTCGTGTTGCATCCCTCTTTTTTGTCGAAATTCGATCGAGTATTTTGTAATGTATATTTCTTTTTGCGGAAACGACATTCGGATCGAGACGTCGTTAAGACAGGTGACGGGGGCGATTAAGATGGGCGTGACAATCTGCGTCATGCGTCGGTTCGGGGAGGCTAGGTCGTGGGGGGCAGGCTAGGGCGTACGGAGGAAGGAGGTGTTTAATAGAATTTACAGTGGTAGGAAACATGGATGCGATCATACCAGCACTAACGCACCGGATCCCATCAGAACTCCGAAGTTAAGCGTGCTTGGGCGAGAGTAGTACTAGGATGGGTGACCCCCTGGGAAGTCCTCGTGTTGCATCCCTCTTTTTTGTCGAAATTCGATCGAGTATTTTGTAATGTATATTTCTTTTTGCGGAAACGGCATTCGGATGGAGACGTCGTTAAGACAGGTGACGGGGGCGATTAAGATGGGCGTGACAATCGGCGTCATGCGTCGGTTCGGGGAGGCTAGGTCGTTGGGGGGCAGGCTAGGGCGTTCGGAGGAAGGAGGTGTTTAATAGAATTTACAGTGGTAGGAAAGATGGATGCGATCATACCAGCACTAACGCATCGGATCCCATCAGAACTCCGAAGTTAAGCGTGCTTGGGCGAGAGTAGTACTAGGATGGGTGACCCCCTGGGAAGTCCTCGTGTTGCATCCCTCTTTTTTGTCGAAATTCGATCGCGTATTTTGTAATGTATATTTCTTTTTGCGGAAACGACATTCGGATCGAGACGTCGTTAAGACAGGTGATGGGGGCGATTAAGATGGGCGTGACAATCGGCGTCATGCGTCGGTTCGGGGAGGCTAGGTCGTTGGGGGGCAGGCTATGGCGTTCGGAGGAAGGAGGTGTTTAATAGAATTTACAGTGGTAGGAAAGATGGATTGCGATCAATACCAGCACTAACGCACCGGATCCCATCAGAACTCCGAAGTTAAGCGTGCTTGGGCGAGAGTAGTACTAGGATGGGTGACCCCCTGGGAAGTCCTCGTGTTGCATCCCTCTTTTTTTGTCGAAATTCGTCGCGTATTTTGTAATGTATATTTCTTTTTGCGGAAACGACATTCGGATCGAGACGTCGTTAAGACAGGTGACGGGGGAGATTAAGATGGCGTGACAATCGGCGTCATGCGTCGGTTCGGGGAGGCTAGGTCGTTGGGGGGCAGGCTAGGAAAAGAATTGGTTGCGAAATAGACTTCTTTAAGTGGTTTGAAATGACGGGAAAAATTGATAATCAAAAGGATTTCCTTAAAGTTATTATCAATAATGGTAATACTACTTCAAACAGAGTGATTGAAGATGTTACTCCTCCTCTTGAAGGAATAAATATCCCTATGCAAGGAACTATTATAAAAGCTTGTTCTCTTGGTTTTACATCTGTTCTTTCTCTAAGAGTTATCTTGGCTACGGGATCACCATTACAAGGTCTAACGCTCTCCTAGCTTGACGACCTATTCAATTCGGCTAGCCAACGTATGAACCGGGTATTATTCGGTTACCTGACACACTTAGAGAAGAATGAACACCTCACACCAGTTATAGAAACAAGATTAAGAACATAATATCAATTAACATATTCAAATATTAAAATAGATTAATCAAAGCTTAAATAATCAATTCATAAATTAATATAAATTTTGTCATGCCCCAGACAGTATATGTACTTAGCTGCTCATGCTAGGTACGTATACTGCCAACATGGCTATCCAGAACTGCTTCTAGAAGAGCGTCTTGTTCGTCTGTCCCAGCTAGGATGGCTGGGCTTAACAGCAACTTGTACTAAACCAATATGCAAATAATTGAATTTATTTTTATAACGATTAATATCGTTAGCATTCAACAAACGAATAATTTCAAGAGAATTATTAATAGCAACAGTTGATTCACAAGTTTTAATATTGTGATTAACAAATAAATTAAATTTACCTAAATGATAAATAGTTTTAAAAGGTTCTTCTGGTATATTCCAGTTTTGAAGATCATTTTCAATTTTAGCAATCTTAGTTGCTTGAGAAGATAGGTTAACACTGTTTAAAATATGCTGGTTGGTTTCCATTTTTAAACGATACTGTCTTAAGGACTTATAGACAAAAATATATTAAAATAGAAACAGATAATTCAAGCATGATCAATCAATAATAATATAAAAATATGCAAAGAGATATTAAAGATCTAGATCGATATGAAAAGAATTGGTTGCGAAATAGACTTCTTTAAGTGGTTTGAAATGACGGGAAAAATTGATAATCAAAAGGATTCCCTTAAAGTTATTATCAATAAATGGTATACTACTTCAAACAGAGTGATTGAAGATGTTACTCCTCCTCTTGAAGGAATAAATATCCCTATGCAAGGAACTATTATAAAAGCTTGTTCTCTTGGTTTTACATCTGTTCTTTCTCTAGAGTTATCTTGGCTACGGGATCACCATACAAGGTCTAACGCTCTCCTAGCTTGACGACCTATTCAATTCGGCTAGCCAACATATGAACCGGGTATTATTCGGTTACCTCACACACTTAGAGAAGAATGAACACCTCACACCAGTTATAGAAACAAGATTAAGAACATAATATCAATTAACATATTCAAATATTAAAATAGATTAATCAAAGCTTAAATAATCAATTCATAAATTAATATAAATTTTGTCATGCCCCAGACAGTATATGTACTTAGCTGCTCATGCTAGGTACGTATACTGCCAACATGGCTTTGATACCAATAACGGTGTGATATGAAAATACAATTTTATGCAGAAGAGATATTAAGAAGTGAAAATATTTGACATAGATATGAACAACTTTGTTCATGGAACATGGAGATACTAGTACTAAAAGTACCAGGTTACAGGAGGTAGATATACCTCAGAATTTAGATTTGTTAAACAAATGGACGATTCTAAAGTCTCGATGAAGACTGTGTATGATTATGGTTGGTTTGATAAACTGTCTTCTAAACAATTGATAAAAACTACGGAGCAATCTATTGCTTTAAATTCTTCAGAACAGATTATTCGTTTGTTAAATGAGCGTGATATTAACTTATATAAAAATCAGTTTAATTTTATGCATATTGGTATGGTGCAAATTGCTTTTAAACCTCTTACTCTGAAAGGGTTACCTGAAACTCTCATGGCAGCTTTGCGTGATGCTCGAAATTATAATTTCAGACAATCTTTGATAGGTTCGATAGAATCTACTGTTGCTTATGGACCAGTATATTTTAATACTCAATCCAATTTGCAATTATCTCTTTCGGATGTAAATATTCTTGATGCCTTGACATTAAATGTTAAAACGCATGGTTATAATTATGCGCCAGGTTCAGAACTGATTTGTTTATCTTATAGAATTTATTATCGTCTTCTTTCTATGTTAAATCCGAAGTGCAAATTATACGACACTTCGCAGCAAACGGTGTTGATGGAAACCAATTTTGCAAAATAAAAAATAACCACAAGAAGAACTATATTGTGGGATGAAATTGATTTTTCGTCTACTTGGACTCTGAATTCGGTTATAGCCCCTGGTCAATTGACTAATGAAGTCAGTAATACTGAGTATTCTCATATTTCTCAAAATCCAGATGGAAGGATTACTATTCAATTTGATAACAGTTCAACTGGAAGATTTGATGAACAATCTTCTGTCTTTTCCAGACATTCGTTCTCAGATCGGAGATTGTTACCTTCTACAAATCATATTTCTCCTATTGAACCTGGTTATAAATTAGCTCGAAATCGTGTAGCTTCCCTTCATACTCGTTCTACGGCAAAACCAGTAGAAAAAGGTAAGGTAATTGAGGGTATAAAGGTTGACCCTCAAACTAACATTGTGCAGGTAGTTAATACGCAAGGTGATATTCTTACTGCTTCTCAAATAGGTGATATACCTACGAATTCTGAAATGGGATTCGACCAAGATAGCATTTAAATGTTTTTACACCAAATAGATTTTAGTCCTGGTTCACAGGCAAGAATTATATTCAGAATGAGTTTTTTAGTAAAAAATGGAACCAATTTAAAATTTGGTTATTCAATACTTATAGTAAAAAGGATCTTCATAGTATTTCTCAAGAGTTTTATGAAACTTGTGCATTGCATAATCAAATCATGTATTTTGTACCTTGGTTTATAACAATTTATCATCCATTATATATAAATATTTTAGAAATATCTTATAAAGATGGGAGTGGAAATATTAATAAAGACATCTACCCTCCTCAATCATCTTTTATTTTACCTAATAATACAGGTATTACTTTTGAGGCTTTTCAAAAATTTATTGATAATGATGTTGCGGTTATAAGCATAGCTGAAATAAATAAAATTATTTCTCAAAATAATTACTTAAGTCTTTATGTTAAAGTTTTAGGAGAACATATAAGCTCTCTTGACAAAAACTTGATGAATTAACCTCTTTGATAAAAGAAATTAGTAATAGCAAAAAGACGTCTGATTTGGCCTCAACTGCAAAAGGTAGTTCAGATGCTCCAATTGCCCTTGCTAATATTCAATGGCCTCCTGAGATTCAGGGTTTTAAATTTAAATCTTTATATGATTTAGAAGAACTTCTTGATGCAAAGTTTTCAAAACTAAATCAAAAGTTTTCGGGATTAAGTTTAAAATCAATTAACCTTTCAGAAGATTTCACTGCAAAAATTGAAAATACTTTGGATCATAAAAATGAAATTTCTTCAGAGTTTAATAAACTCAAAGGTTTCTTTAAAGGTAATAATAAGTATGCTAATAAACCCAGTATGCAGACTTATTACTATTCACGACCAACTCCTCAAGACGTTTTAATTGAAGAGCGAGATTGGAATCAAACTAATACTTCATACAGTGGGTCTGAAATTTATGAATGGAATCTTGATGGTTTAACGGATAGACAGCTTACTATCTTGGTTCACCGCATGCTTATGTATGCCACTATTTGCAGGAGTGTTCAAAACACAGATCAAAATATTTGTAAAATGATTATTGCAGGTTTTACTGGTCAATTAAGAGGCTGGTGGGATAATTATTTATCCATAGAAGAAAAAGCCATGATAATAAACGCTAGGGCAACAGCTGAAGGCGTTGATAACCTTGGAATGACTCTTGTTGCAAATAGAGAAGATGCAGTTTATACTCTTGTTCTTACTATTTTAGAACATTTTAATGGAAGATTCACCAACCAGTACGAAACTGTGTGTACTTTACTTAATGGTCTTAGATGTAAGACTTTGGGTGAATTTAGGTGGTATAAAGACACCTTTATGAGTCGGGTTATGGAATTACCCGAAAATAAGTTGCAATATTGGAAAGCAAAATTTATAGATGGCCTTCCTTCTTTATTCGCAGAAAGAGTTCGAAAGGCTTTAAGAGGAAATATGATAAAAATTCCGTATGGTGATTACACTTATGGGAAATTAATAGGAGTATGTACACAAGAAGGATTAAACTTGTGTAATGAGTTAAGATTATCAAGACAGCTGAAGATGGATAAGCTGAAAGAGAAAAATCAATTGAGAGATTTTTGTACCCAATTTGGATTACCAGAAATTTCTAGTCATAGTAAAAAGAAGAAGGATAAGTATCATAGATACCCTTTGGATGATAGTCCCTATAAGAAAAAGAGATCTAGAAAAAGATCTAAAGAAGAACCAGAAGCTAGAAAGAGCTACCGAAAGTCTAAGAGATTTGCCAAAAATCGATCTAAGAAAGATTTGGCAAATATTAAATGCTACAGATGTGGAAAGTTTGGTCACATAGCACCACATTGTAAGCTTGAAAAGCTTAAAGCTCTTGAACTAGAAGGAGATCTTCACGAAAAGATCTATGGTTTGTTATATACTTTTGGTTCTGAATCCGATTATGATTCAGCGTCCGAATCAGAAGCTGAAGTCGATTTACTTGATTTCTCTGATGAGGAAAAGGTTTGTGATAATTTATGTCAAACTTACAAAGGTAATAATTGTGTTTGTGAAAATGATGAATTTTATAAATTACAAGCTCAATTTCAAGATTTGAATGTTAATACTATTACATCTGATAATGTGATAGAACTTTTAAAAGAGGTAACTGATAGCAAACTTCGGGAAAAGATTATTGATTTAGCAGATAATTCTGGATCAAGTTCTGGAAAACTTTTTGAAAAACCCTGAAGCTTTGAATATCAAGCACCTTATTCTATTAAAGAGGTTCATAACCTCATGAATAATATAAATATTCCGTCAAGAGATTCCTCTTTTGATGATTTAAAATATGAAATTGAGAATCTTAAAAAGGAGATTAAATCTCTTAAGCAAAATCAAATGATTTGTGATCACATGATAACTCAGGTAGAGAAAAGCAATTATGTAACTGAGTCTTCTAGTGATAAAGACAAAGGTGTGGTTTTTGATACAGAACCACCAACTTTTACTGATAAATTTAATTATGAAAATAATTCATTTCTTGGAATGATGCAAGTTATAACTGCTCACAAGTGGTATGTGAAATGCTCTATTTTAATTAATAATAGTTTTTCTATAACTGATATCGCTATGATCGATAGTGGAGCTGATGTTAGTTGCATTCAAGAGGGATTAGTTCCCACTAAATATTTTCAAAAAACTACTCATGTGGTTAAATCAGCATCTAGTCATGCTTTAGATATAAAGTATAAACTGTCCAATGTAAGTATTTGCCAAAACAAAGTTTACATTCCGCATTTCTTTTTCTTGGTAAAAAATCAGTTATATCCTCCAATTATTCTTGGAACGCCCTTTATAAATGCTATTTATCCGTTCACTCATATTGATGCAAAAGGATTTTCTGCAGGTAAGGATAATAGAAAAATCAGTTATATTTTTATTACTGATCCTATATCAAAAGAGATCAGTGCTTTGATTGATATGAAGCAAAATCATGTTGATACACTTCAACTGGAGTGTCTTAGTATGAACATATTAGATACTTTGAAATCTACGAAAGTTCAGGAAAAAATTAAATTAATTACTGAACAACTTTCTGTTGATATTTGTGCTGATCATCCAAGTGCTTTTTGGGATAAGAAAAAGCATATTGTCACTCTTCCTTATGAAGAAAGTTTTTCAGAGGATGATATCCCAACTAAATCTCGACCTTGCCAGATGAATTCTGAACTGGTCGAATTTTGCAAAAAAGAAATTGATAATTTATTTCAAAAGGGGTTAATAAAACCTTCTAAATCTCCTTGGTCTTGCACAACTTTCTATGTTAATAATGTTGCTGAAAAGGAGAGAGGTGTTCCCAGATTGGTAATAAATTATAAACCTTTAAATAAATATTTAAAGTGGATTAGATATCATATTCCCAATAAAAAAGATTTATTATCAAGATTATATGATGCTAATATATTTTCAAAATTTGATTTAAAGTCAGGATATTGGCAGATTCAAATTTTTAAAGAACATTCTTATAGAACTGCTTTTAATGTTCCTTTTGGGCAATACGAATGGAATGTAATGCCATTCGGTCTGAAAAATGCTCCCTCTGAATTTCAGAAAATTATGAATGATATTTTCAACCCCTATTTGGATTTTGTCATCGTCTACATTGATGATATTTTAGTTTACTCTAAAACTTTTGAAATGCATATTAAGCATTTAGACATCTTTAAAAAGATTGTGATTCAAAATGGTTTAGTTATATCTAAACCAAAAATGACTTTATTTCAAACCGAGGTAAGATTTCTTGGTCATCTCATTAGTCAAGGCAAGATAACGCCTATTCAAAGATCTATTGAATTTGCTTCAAAATTTCTTGATATTATTTATGATAAAACGCAATTACAATGGTTTTTGGGAAGCCTAAATTATATTTCCCCTTTCTATAAAAATTTGTCGAGAGATTTGGCTCCTCTTTATGATCGATTGAAAAAAGGTTATAAAGAACCTTGGTCTGACAGTCATACTGCTTTGGTTAAAAGTGTTAAACAAAAGGTGAATGATTTGCCTTGTCTTACTCTTGTCAATCCATCCTGGAAAAAGGTCATTGAGACGGATGCGTCTAATATAGGTTATGGAGGAATTTTAAAACAAATTAATCCTAATAATAATAATGAATATCTGATTAGATTCCATTCTGGAAAATGGATCGATGCCCAGAAAAAATATGCAACTGTGGCTCACGAAATGCTTACAATTGTCAAGTGTGTCTTGAAATTTCAAGATGATTTATATAATCAAAATTTTTTGATAAAGACTGATGCTCAATCAGTTAAATTTATGTTTAATAAAGATTTTAAGCACGACGCTTCTGAATTGATTTTTGCCAGGTGGCAAGCACAGCTAGCTCCCTTTAATTTTGAAATCCTTTATAAGAAAGGAGGTGATAACTCCTTACCAGATTTCTTGTCTACATAATACATTCAAAAATGACTTTCTTCACTATATGGTTAGGAGAAGAAGTTTTGGTAACAATCCTTAAGATTCTTCCTTTTAATCAAGATATTGCTACTGTTATACTCGATGAACTTATCTATCACTATATGATAGAAGGATATCCTTCTTATCAGTCAGAGATATCTGATGATGAAAGAGATTTAACAATTTATGAATACTTATCAGAATAAAAATTGTTATATATGCAGGATGGAATCCTCATATCATAGAGGAAGGGGAAGAGGAAAAGGGGGAAGATCATCCTCACAGCAGAGATCATATTCTCAAGCATCATCATATGGATCTTCATCATATAGTTCCCCAGTTATACAAATGGGAAGAAAAAGTCTGGTTAATGAAAAAATATCTCAAACAACCTCATCAATACATCTGGAAGATATTTCAGAGGATAATCCTTTATATGCCCAATTACAGGCATGTTTGGGAAAGCAAAAGCAAAGTGATACATTTGCTTCGGTGGCTAGAGAGGAAAATGATGATATCAAATCCTATGAAAAAGTAACAAAACGAGAAATGATATTTCTTGTTGAAAACTCTGAAATTCAGAGAAAAGAAGAACCTTGGAAGATATTTCAAAGGTATTTAATTAATGGATTATATTATCCGAGTGAGTCATATATAACCCGTTCATTTTATGAGACAATTCTGAGAGAAACAGGAAGTGCAGATTTCCAGCACTTTTCGGGATATAGCTCGGACGAAAATGTTTATAACTTTTCGAAAATAATTATCAAGCAGGTTATATCCATTGAAGAATGGGGGATATCAACCATGAAAGAAAGACAGATAAGTCTTAATAAAACAAGGATGAATTTCACCTACTGGGATTATATCCAAGCATTTGATAAAGTGTTATATTACAATAATGATAAACAAAAGCATACTTGGTTTATCAAGATATGTTCAAAGATATTTGAACGAAATATTCCAAATTGGTTTTTAGTATGGTGGTCAAGGCACAGACCAACGGTAAAGATTTTGCAAAATTGGTTTCCATCAACACCGTTTGCTGCGAAGTGTCGTATAATTTGCACTTCGGATTTAACGTAGAAAGAAGACGATAATAAATTCTATAAGATAAACAAATCAGTTCTGAACCTGGCGCATACTTATAACCATGCTTTTTAACATTTAATGTCAAGGCATCAAGAATATTTACATCCGAAAGAGATAATTGCAAATTGGGTTGAGTATTAAAATATACTGGTCCATAAGCAACAATAGATTCTATCAAACCTATCAAAGATTGTCTGAAATTATAATTTCGAGCATCACGCAAAGCTGCCATGAGAGTTTCAGGTAACCCTTTCAGAGTAAGAGGTTTAAAAGCAATTTGCACCATACCAATATGCATAAAATTAAACTGATTTTTATATAAGTTAATATCACGCTCATTTAACAAACGAATAGTCTGTTCTGAAGAATTTAAAGCAATAGATTGCTCCGTAGTTTTTATCAATTGTTTAGAAGACAGTTTATCAAACCAACCATAATCGTACACAGTCTTCATCGAGACTTTAAGAATCGTCCATTTGTTTAACAAATCTAAATTCTGAGGTATATCTACCTCCTGTAACCTGGTACTTTTAGTACTAGTATCTCCCCGTTCCATGAACAAAGTTTTTAGTATGGTGGTCAAGGCACAGACCAAAGGTAAAGATTTTGCCAGAACCTTTCTTAATATTATATAAAGAATGGGAGAAGATTTCTCCCAAATTAAATGAGTTATACTGTGCAGAACACATATGTTATTTAGAGAAAATTGATCAAATCTATTTCTTCATATTCTCTATCCCATGGATCCACAAATGGGCTCCAGAATTGGGTTATATGGAAGAACAAATACCTTGTCTATACAGGATATTCTACAACAATTTCTGGGATAAACTGATGAAAATTGATCCCACTACTAAAAATTTATTTAGTCAAGAACTCTTGGATAACATTGCCATAAAAATCCAAGAATATACAGATATCCCTAGCAAGGAATTAATAGACGATACGTCGGTCAGGCATATTGCCAGAAAAATCTCTTTCCAGGAAGGAGATAAAGAAGATATGATTAATAAATATTTGGAGGAAGTTAAGAAAAATTTACTTTCTTCAATAAACCAATATGAAAAATCAGATGCTTCAATGAATAGTGAAGCAAGTAATGATGATATCCCACTAGAAGCTCAGCCAGTGGAATCAGATCAAATGACAGAAGAAGCTTTGGTTAAAGAAGAAGCATTGATACGATGCCTGAGAGGAAAAGACAAATAAGGAGGCAGCCAAGGGCCTACCCACAAGTAGAAAAACTGTGTCCACAGTAGAAACACTGTAGAGGGACCCAGATAAGGGACCCGAAAACTCTGTACAAAGATTCCTTTTTCTTTTATAAATAGGTTAGTTTATTTTAAAGAAGGCAAGCTTTTTTTTGGGTATTCAAGTTTTCTCTCTCTACTGTAAAGAATCTCTTGTACAATATTTCTAAAAATTTATAAAATCTTCAACTTTGAAGGCAGCTAGAGGTTCTCGTCTTTAAGGTATTGATATAATCTTTCATTTTATTTTATATTATCTCTTATTGTACGGACGATGTCCGTCTAAGTAATTTCATATCTATGACAAATATCTAACCTCTTACATATGTTAATCATGAAGATATACTAGACTCAATCTAGATATGAAAGAATTTTCAATTCCGATTGTTTTGACTTGATTTCGAGATGGTGGTATAGTCAGATCTTAATAATATTCTTGTTGGCTTCGTCTAGCCAGCCGGAGGGAGTAAGTCCCGTTATAAATGGAGAAAAGGGCAATTTATCCCCGGTTAGAACTACTAGATACATGAGCTCAACCTGAATATATATTCTGATCTTGATAGACCCCTTGCTCGGGAAAAAGGGGATTTGACCCCAGTTCCATATAGTCATTAAAACTAGATGAAAATTCTTTTATATTTCGGTTGTATGTCCCTTGTACGGGTACTACAATTGCTTGATCTATGTTGTCATGGCGGATTACCGCCCGATGACCAGATCCTGTAAAATGCAAGAATATAATATCCAACAAAACATTAATGAATACTTGATTAAATTAATATTAACAATGGAAATGATCAATCCAAATTAGAAACATGTTTTTAACAAGAAACAAATAAGTACAAAATCAAGTTGTTAATAGAAAATAGCCAAAAGAAAAGAAAAATTATCGGATCTCTTTAAGAAATAACTAAAATAATCAAAACCAAATATAAATGATAATGATAATCACTATTAAAGCAAAATAATGGAGACAATAGCATAAAAAATAAAAAGTAATATAAACATAACACAACAATTATATCTAGGATAAAAACAGAGCAGATCTATAAACAAAAAAGTAAAAAAAAGACAATGATATAAAGAGAAACAAAAGAAAGATAGATTTGTGTTACTGTCCGGAGATCCTCAAGACAGATTTGCTGGAGACAAGGGTGAAGGTTACTTGTTTGTTCAACAGAGCTCCAATGGTGGTATTGTTTACTGGTGGTGTGAGCGATGGAAAGAAGGAGGAGCAATGAGGAAAGAAGATGGTTTCAGGTGTGTTTTGTGGCTGTGGAGGTTGGTATTCGCCGGAGCGGCGAATGAGAGAAGAAACAATGGAGTTTTGGGGTGGTCTGGTTCGGAGAATGGAGGCTATTTCACCGAAAAAAATGATTTCTCCGATATTGAAATGGATGGAAATAAACAGCGAAAATAAACTGGTGTGTGATTTGTTTGCTGCTCCGATAGAGAAGAAGAGTAAAAGAACTAGGTTGTTTGTGAGGTTTCTGGCGGTGGTGGACCAGAAGGAAAAAATGGAATTTGATTAATCTAAAAAAAGTAATTTTTACCACCCTCTTTACTTTGGAACCAAGTAAGGATTTAAATAAGAAATTTAAAATCATCTTTTGCACAATATCATGGGCTAAAAATCATGTGCCCAAAACCATTGGTTAATAAATATATGTGTATGCAATTCTTTATTTGTGTTTAAATGTATTTTTAGACTGTGCTAAAAAATATCAAAATGAATATTAACAAATGTAGCGAATAAAATAAA
>JAGDQO010002696.1:0-15803 GCA_018342035.1 Solanum appendiculatum
CAAACTTTCAAAAATTTTGGAATAATTTTTTGATCTTTTAAACTAATAACAAACCTTTTAGTCGGCACAATTTACTGAAACAATGTCAAATCACTCAAAAAGATTAAAAACTCATTTGGACCTCCTGAACACAAAAAACAATAAGCTAATAGCTTGAAAATGACATTTTGGACTCAATAAAATTATTAAAACACCCAAATAAGATCGCTTTTGTAATACCCCTAGCTTCCAAAGAATGAAAATGTAGAATTTACCTGAAGACAGTGACCTACGGAGGCCACCTACGGGCCGTAGATAGATTGATGGGCCGTAGGTGGGGACCGTCAATGGCACTGTGAACTTTCAGAATTTCTAAGTTTCTGAACTTTGACCTACGGGGTAGCAGGACTGTTCGTAGTTCAGTTGACGGGCCGTAGATGGGTTCCGTAGATGCCTTCAAGACTTAGCCAAATTTTCAGCCCAAAATGAACTCTCTGAATCAATTGACAGAAGAACAGGATGGTCCGTCAATTGATGTACGGACCGCAGATCCTGTCCGTCGATTGGCCCCGACAGTTAATAATTAAGGGCTTTTTGATCTTTTCCCAAATTGTTTACCTATTAAGCTAAGTCGGTTTTACCCTTAATCTAAGACATATAAATACTTCCTAACCCTAATTTCTCTCATTATAATTCATTCCCAATTATCTCCTCTCAAATATTTCTCTCCCTAAAAGAAACTCTCTCAACTCTCAAGGAAGAAGAAGAAAGCTTGAATCCTCCATTGAAGACCTTCAATCTTCTCCAATTTCTTGTGGATTTATTTGAGGTATAATAGTGTTCACCATTAGGAGTCCTTTCCTCCAATGGGTCCTTCCTCTTCTTCATGATTTTCAAAGGTTTACTCTAATCCAATTGAATTAGGGTTTTGATCAATCATTGTGGGTTCTTCAATTATGATTTCAATTATCAATTTTATGAATTGTAGTGCACGATCTAGCGTGATAAAGTAACTTAGTGCACGAATTAGCGTGAATTACATGATTTGATGTAAAGATTGCATGAACCCCCACGATCCCAAGCTAATTCTCCCCAAATTGATAATCTATGCTTTGATTGTTGGGTTGATCTATGAATTGATGAAGTTTATGACATCTTTATGAAACTAAGCATGAATTATGAATGAATTGAGGATAATCCTATGAATTTAGCATGATCAAGTTAAAAGCATGATTTTCCTCTATTATGTGAGTCCTTCAAGTATGGGTAAATTGTCTTAATTATGGCTTTCTAAGCATGAGCTTGCATTGATTTGCATGATATGAGTTGAACTTGCATGAACCCATATGAACTCTATGAACTATGAATTATGAGCATGAAGAGCTAAGTAAATAAGAGGCTAATGAACTTATGCATCTCTCATATGAAGTTAATAATGAATTAAGGGTGCCTTGAGAGTGAAGTACCAAAGTTATGATATGAGGATGCTATGGTTGAGTTGTGAAAGGTGTTCTCACATAATACTCCCAATATGACTTAAAAGAACAAGAGGCGACTACCCATGTTCTTAAGGAGCTATTCTAATGACGTAAGCTTGGAATAGGTCCATGGAAGATGAAACATCTATAAACATAATTTTAGTTTGGATTGGTAACCCTAGTTGTGCCTCTCCATGTATAATGATATGAATATGTTAATGACTAATCCGTGGGAATTACGCTTAGCACCGAGTGGATATTGAGATGGAAGCCCTCCCGTTAGTAGAGGCTGGGTCTTCTAGTGAAAGCTCTCCCGTTAGTAGAGGCCGGGTCTTCTAGTGAAAGCTCTCTCGTTAGTAGAGGCCGGGTTTTCTTGATGGAGCTCTCCCGTTAGTTGAGGCCGAGTCTCCAAAAGTAATATCTATCCCGTAAACTATGTTGACACCATTGGATGTTGTCTTTAAGTAGACATTAGCTAGTGGATCCACATAAGCTAAGAAGTTCATGGTCTTACCTTGGCAAGTAGGACACCTCTTTTCGGTGTGGGGTAGACACCGGATTCCATGTTGATAGCTCACGTGGTCTTATATGTCGGCTAAGGCTATTCCCCACAAGTTATTGAACAAGTGTTCACATGATGAAGTAAAGAAAAGAAAGAAAGATGATTTAGCTTGCTTTGGCCTTGATATATGCTTTATGTTTCATGTTTCTCATGTTTATCATGTTTTAAGTTTGGCCATTGCATGTCATGATTATATTTCACTCTAGCATGATTTACGTGTTAATGTTCATTGGTATCATACTTAGTACTTAATTGTGCTAACGCATACTTTTGCCTACATGAACTTCTTTGGTGTAGGACGTGGTGATTCACCATCCACTTGTGGCTAGAGCTTTAGTAGAGGATTTGATAGAATACTCGGTGAGTCCTCATCCATTCGAGGACATAGCCTAGTTGTTCTTATTTTCATGTATTTCCTTTCTTTTTGGATGTTGTATTGGGTTACGTCCCAAACTTTATTTTCTTGTTTAGATTGGGTTTGAGACATGAGATATAGACTTCCGCTGTTCCATTTAAAAGCTTTGATATGAAAATCTCTTTTGAACTTTTATTCTCTATTATCTTGTATGTATGTATGCTAAGTGGCTTGTATGAGGCCTCTCGGGGTCTTGTATGCCATGTCACATCTAGGGGGTACCTTGGGTCGTGACAAACTTAGTATTCAGAGCGCAAGGTTTTAGAAAGATCCTAGGTTATCTCATAAGCCGCGTCAAGTACAGTCTAGTTCATGAGTGTGAAGCGCGCCACACTTATGAATGAGAGGGTATAAGACGTTTAAGAAATCCCACTTCTTTCATTATTCCTATGTCGTGCCATAGAGTTTAACTCTATAAGTCACTCTCCTAAATCCCTATCCTATACGTTTCAGGATATGGCGACCGGAAGAGCTTATGCTAGAAGAAACTTGGGAGAGAATGTGGAACAAGAAGCTCCTCCTCAAGCTCCTCAAGTTCCAGCCGACCCTTTGGCCGAACAAGTGACTAATGCGGAGTTTAGGGCTGCTTTCCAAGTGTTGACTTAAGCCGTGATGGCCCAAGCCAATAGAGAGGTGGTGGCTTCCGTGAACCCAAATGTGGGTACGGCGGCGTCAAAAGTAAGGGACTTTACGAGGATGAATCCTCCAGAATTCCATGGCTCTAAGGTTGAGGAAGATCCTCAAGAATTCATTGATGAAGTATCCAAGGTGTTGATGATTATGGGTGTGACGCTGGAAGAGAAAGTGAAATTGGCTGCTTATCAACTCAAGGGTGTTGCCCAAATTTGGTTCAATCAATGGAAAAGTGAGAGGGCGGTCAATGAGGGTCCTCTTGATTGGGAGAAATTCAAGGTTGCTTTCCTTGATAGGTTCTTTCCCCTTGAGATGAAGGAGGCAAAGGTACTAGAGTTTATCAACCTTTGACCAGGAAATATGAGTGTGAAAGAGTATGCTTTGAAGTTCACACAATTGTCCCGATATGCTCCTTCCATCGTTGCCGATCCAAGGGCAAGAATGAGTAAATTTGTTTCGGGAGTGTCCGAAATGTTGGTTAAAGAATGCCGCACTGCTATGCTTGTTAATGATATGGACATTTCTCGTCTCATGGTGTATGCCCAGCAAATAGAGAAAGAAAAGCTTAAGGAAAGGTCTAGAGAGACCAAGAGGGCTAGGACCGGAGATGGTAACTTTTTGCATGCAAGGTCCGATGGACAGGGTCGTCTTAGATTTTGTCAAAGGTTCTCCAACCAAGGCCCATCCAATGCTCCTTTGAAGTTCAACAATGATAGGGTGTCTAACCCCAAGTCTCAAGGAGGGAACAATGGTGGTTCTTCTTTGGCTCCTTGTGCTAAATGTGGGAAAAAGCATGAGGGTAGATGTCTAGTCGGTACGGATGGTTGTTATAGTTGTGGAAAGAGTGGTCACAAGATGAGGGAGTGTCTATCTCTCACATCCAAGGGAAAGGAGAATAAGCAAGCTCCACCTAGAGGATCGGGTTCGAATGTTCAGAAGCAAAACCGGTTTTATGCACTTCAGGCTTGCCATGAGCAAGAGAGCTCTCCCGACGTGGTCACCGGTATGTTAAGAGTTTTCCATTTTGATGTGTATGCCTTGCTTGATCCCGGTGCTACCTTATCTTTTGTAACGCCCTATGTGGCCATGCTGTTTGATATGTTCCGAATATTTTGTTAGATCCTCTTCGTGTTTCTACTCCGATTGGAGAGTCTATCTTAGCTAAGAGGGTTTATAGAGGCTGCCCCATTTCCTTATCCCATAGAATTACTCTTGTTGATCTCATAGAGCTTGATATGCTAGATTTTGATGTTATTCTTGGGATGGATTGGTTGCATGCTTGTTATGCCTCTATTGATTGTAGGACCTGAATGGTTAAGTTTCAGTTTCCAAATGAGCCTATCCTAGAGTGGAAGGGGGGAAATTCTATGTTTCAAGGTCAATTTGCCTCTTACTTAAAGGCTAGAAAGATGATCTCTAAAGGATACATTTACCATCTTGTTAGGGTGAGGGATGAAGATTCCGAAACCCCTACTTTTGAGTCAGTCCCCATTTTTAATGAGTTTCCGGAAGTGTTTCCCGATGACTTGCCCCGTATTCCTCCTGAAAAGGAAATAGACTTCGGTATTGACCTTCTCCCAGATACGCAACCTATTTCTATTCCTCCTTATAGAATGGCTCCGGTGGAACTTAAGGAACTAAAAGAGCAATTAAAAGACTTGTTGGATAAGGGTTTCATCCGGCCAAGTATTTCTCCATGGGGTGCTCCGATCTTGTTTGTAAGGAAGAAAGATGGTTCACTTCGTATATGTATTGATTATCGCCAATTGAACAAGGTTAACATTAAGAATAAGTATCCTCTACCAAGGGTAGATGACTTGTTTGATCAACTGAAAGGGGCTACTTATTTCTCTAAGATCGACCTTCGTTCGGGCTATCACCAATTGAGGGTGAAAGAGGATGATATTCTGAAACCAGCTTTTCGGACTAGGTATGGTAACTACAAGTTCTTGGTGATGTCGTTTGGGTTGACAAATGCTCCGGCCGCATTTATGGACTTAATGAATAGGGTGTTTAAGCAATACCTTGACATGTTTGTGATTGTTTTTATTGATGATATCTTGATCTACTCAAAGAATGAGGGTGAGCATGTTAATCATTTGAGGGTTGTATTGCAAGTCCTCAATGACCAACAACTCTTTGCGAAGTTTAGTAAATGTGAGTTTTGGTTAAGGTCCGTGGCTTTTCTTGGTCACATTGTTTCCGGTAAGGGCATTGAGGTAGATCCTAAGAAGACGGAAGCGGTTAAGAATTGGCCTAGACCTCTATCACCTTCGGATATCCGTAGTTTCTTGGGTTAGCCGGTTACTACAGGAGGTTTGTCGAAGGGTTCTCTACTATTGCTTCTCCATTGAAGGCTTTGATGCAAAAGAGGGTTAAGTTTGTGTCATCCAAGGCATGTGAAAAGAGTTTCCAAGAGTTAAAAGATAGACTTACTTCGGCTCCAATATTGACTCTACCGGAAAGGTCCGATGGCTTTGTGGTTTATTGTGATGCCTTGAGAATTGGGCTAGGATGTGTTCTTATGCAAAATGGGAAAGCCATTGCTTATGCTTCAAGGCAACTTAAGGTGCACGAAAAGAAATATCCTACTCATGACTTGTAATTAGCGGCGGTTGTGTTTGCTTTGAAAATATGGCAACATTATTTTTATGGGGTACATGTAGACGTCTTCACCGACCATAAGAGTTTGCAATATGTGTTTAAACAGAAAGATCTGAATCTTCACCAAAGAAGGTGGCTTGAATTGTTAAAAGACTATGATATGAGTGTTCTCTATCACCCCCGGTAAAGCTAATGTGGTGGCGGATGCTCTTAGTCGATTGTCTATAGGTAGTGTTGCTCATGCTGAGGATGGTAAGAAGGAGTTGGTTCATGATGTTCATAGATTGGCCCGATTGGGTGTTTGGTTGATTGATTCCTCCAAGTGTGGTGTTACGGTTCACAATGGTTTCGACTCCTCTTTTGTACATAATGTGAAAGCTAAGCAAGATCTTGATCCTAACTTGGTTGAACTAAAGGAAGCGGTACTTAAGAAGTCCATAGAGGTTTTCTCCCAAGGGGGAGATGGTGTGCTTCGTTATCAAAGTCGTTTATGTGTTTCTGATGTTGATGACTTGAGAGGACATATTTTTTCGGAAGGCCATAGTTCTCGATATTCCATCCACACAGGAGCTACCAAAATGTACCGTGATTTGTGAGAGATTTATTGGTGGAACGGAATGAAGAAGGATATTGCGGAATTTGTTGCTAAGTGTCCTAATTGTCAACAAGTGAAAGTTGAGCATCGAAAGCCGAGAGGTTTGACCCAAGATATTAGCATTCCTACTTGGAAGTGGGAAGATGTGAATATGGACTTTATTGTTGGGTTGCCTCGCACTAAGCGACAATATGATTCATTTTGGGTTGTGGTTGATAGAATGACAAAGTCAGCCCATTTCATTCCCGTCAAGACTTCTTATTCGGCGGAGGATTATGCTAAGTTGTACTTGAGGGAAAAGGTGAAGCTGCATGGAGTGCCTTTATCCATTATCTCCGATCGTGGTGCACAAATTACTTCTCAATTTTGGAAGTCATTCCAAAAAGGTCTTGGTACTCGTGTTAAACTTAGTACGGCCTTTCATCCCCAAACTGATGGACAAGTGGAGCGTACTATTTAGACCTTGGAAGATATGTTGAGAGCTTATGTAATTGATTTCAAGGGTACTTGGGATGATCATTTGCCTTTGATCGAGTTTGCTTATAATAATAGCTACCATTCTAGCATTGGTATGGCTCTATTTGAGGCTCTCTATGGTAGGAGGTGTAGAACTCCTATAGGTTGGTTTGAAGTTGGTGAAGTTGCTTTGATAGGCCCGGAGTTGGTGCATGAGGCTATGGAGAAAGTTTGACTTATTAGGGAAAGGTTGAAAATGGCTCAAAGTCGACAAAAGTCTTATGCCGCTATTAGAAGAAGAGACTTAGAATTTAATGTTGATGATTGGGTTTACTTGAAAATCTCACCCATGAAGGGTGTAATGAGATTTGGGAAGAAAGGGAAGCTTAGTCCCCGATATGTAGGCCCATATCAGATTTTTTTAGGCGTGTTGGTAAGGTTGCTTATGAGCTTGACTTGCCTAGTGATTTGGTATCGGTGCATCTGGTTTTCCATGTCTCATTGTTGAAGAAGTGTGTTGGTGATCCGACCTCTATAGTGCCATTAGAGAATCTTGGCATAAAGGATAGTCTTACTTATAAAGAAGTTCCGGTTAAGATTTTAGACCGACAAGTCCGGAAGTTAAGAAAATAAAGAAGTTGCTTCCGTGAAAGTTCTATGGAGGAATCAATTAGTTAATGGTGATACTTGGGAGGACGAGGCCAATATGATGTCCCAATATCCTCATCTCTTTCCTTCCAATCCTCCTCTAGCTTGAGGTATCTAGTTCCTCATAATTCATTCTTTTGGTCTCATGTGTCATAGTTGATTTCCATGATTCCTTGATTATGCATGTTCATGAATTTTCTTATATGACTATGTGCATTTGAGTATAAGTTGCATAAAGTCTTCATGATATAATGTGTTGATCATGCTTTAGCTTGGAGTTGATGTTTCCTCCTTGGATATGTGCACTTATGTGATTGCATGCTAGGTTGGGTTGTTAGTCCGTGTCTATTACCCTTCCAATGATGTCTTGATTCTTATTCGAGGAAGAATATTCCCAAGGGGGAGATATTGTAATACCCCTAGCTTCAAAAGAATGAAAATACAGAATTTACCTGAAGACAGTGACCTACGGGCCGTAGATAGATTGATGGGCCGTAGGTGGGGACCGTCAATGGCACTGTGAACTTTCAGAATTTCTAAGTTTCTGAACTTTGACCTACGGGGTAGCAGGACTGTTCGTAGTTCAGTTGACGGGCCGTAGATGGGTTCCGTAGATGCCTTCAAGACTTAGCCAAATTTTCAGCCCAAAATGAACTCTCTGAATCAATTGACAGAAGAACAGGATGGTCCGTCAATTGATGTACGGACCGCAGATCCTGTCCGTCGATTGGCCCCGACAGTTAATAATTAAGGGCTTTTTGATCTTTTCCCAAATTGTTTACCTATTAAGCTAAGTCGGTTTTACCCTTAATCTAAGACATATAAATACTTCCTAACCCTAATTTCTCTCATTATAATTCATTCCCAATTATCTCCTCTCAAATATTTCTCTCCCTAAAAGAAACTCTCTCAACTCTCAAGGAAGAAGAAGAAAGCTTGAATCCTCCATTGAAGACCTTCAATCTTCTCCAATTTCTTGTGGATTTATTTGAGGTATAATAGTGTTCACCATTAGGAGTCCTTTCCTCCAATGGGTCCTTCCTCTTCTTCATGATTTTCAAAGGTTTACTCTAATCCAATTGAATTAGGGTTTTGATCAATCATTGTGGGTTCTTCAATTATGATTTCAATTATCAATTTTATGAATTGTAGTGCACGATCTAGCGTGATAAAGTAACTTAGTGCACGAATTAGCGTGAATTACATGATTTGATGTAAAGATTGCATGAACCCCCACGATCCCAAGCTAATTCTCCCCAAATTGATAATCTATGCTTTGATTGTTGGGTTGATCTATGAATTGATGAAGTTTATGACATCTTTATGAAACTAAGCATGAATTATGAATGAATTGAGGATAATCCTATGAATTTAGCATGATCAAGTTAAAAGCATGATTTTCCTCTATTATGTGAGTCCTTCAAGTATGGGTAAATTGTCTTAATTATGGCTTTCTAAGCATGAGCTTGCATTGATTTGCATGATATGAGTTGAACTTGCATGAACCCATATGAACTCTATGAACTATGAATTATGAGCATGAAGAGCTAAGTAAAGAAGAGGCTAATGAACTTATGCATCTCTCATATGAAGTTAATAATGAATTAAGGGTGCCTTGAGAGTGAAGTACCAAAGTTATGATATGAGGATGCTATGGTTGAGTTGTGAAAGGTTTTCTCACATAATACTCCCAATATGACTTAAAAGAACAAGAGGCGACTACCAATGTTCTTAAGGAGCTATTCTAATGACGTAAGCTTGGAATAGGTTCATGGAAGATGAAACATCTATAAACATAATTTTAGTTTGGATTGGTAACCCTAGTTGTACCTCTCCATGTATAATGATATGAATATGTTAATGACTAATCCGTGGGAATTATGCTTAGCACCGAGTGGATATTGAGATAGAAGCCCTCCCGTTAGTAGAGGCCGGGTCTTCTAGTGAAAGCTTTCCCATTAGTAGAGGCCGGGTTTTCTAGATGGAGCTCTCCCGTTAGTTGAGGTCGAGTCTCCAAAAGCAATCTCTATCCCATAAACTATGTTGCCACCATTGGATGTTGTCTTTAAGTAGACATTAGCTAGTGGATCCACATAAGCTAAGAAGTTCATGGTCTTACCTTGGCAAGTAGGACACCTCTTTTCGGTGTGGAGTAGACACCGGATTCCATGTTGATAGCTCACGTGGTCTTATATGTCGGCTAAGGCTATTCCCCACAAGTTATTGAACAAGTGTTCTCATGATGAAGTAAAGAAAAGAAAGAAAGATGATTTAACTTGCTTTGGCCTTGATATATGCTTTATGTTTCATGTTTCTCATGTTTATCATGTTTTAAGTTTGGCCATTGCATGTCATGATTATATTTCACTCTAGCATTATTTACGTGTTTATGTTCATTGGTATCATACTTAGTACTTAATTGTGCTAACGCATACTTTTGCCTACATGAACTTCTTTGGTGTAGGACGTGGTGATTCACCATCCACTTGTGGCTAGAGCTTTAGTAGAGGATTTGATAGAATACTCAGTGAGTCCTCATCCATCCGAGGACATTGCCTAGTTGTTCTTATTTTCATGTATTTCGTTTCTTTTTGGATGTTGTATTGGGTTACGTCCCAAACTTTATTTTCTTGTTTAGATTGGGTTTGAGACATGAGATGTGGACTTCCGCTGTTCCATTTAAAAGCTTTGATATGAAAATCTCTTTTGAACTTTTATTCTCTATTATCTTGTATGTATGTATGCTAAGTGGCTTGTATGAGGCCTCTCGGGGTCTTGTACACCATGTCACATCTAGGGGGTACCTTGGGTCGTGACAGCTTTAACCCGATGTTGATCAAAACCAACTTTAACTTAAGAAACTCCAAATTTTCAAATAAGGACATGAAACTCATCCAAAAGCTTTAGAAACTGAACCAAACCTTCAACTAAGCCAAATATCTCCATGCAGACCTAGTGGAATCTTCAAAACTCCAAAATGGCCTTTCTAAGTTCGACCGTTGACTATAGTCAAACTTTAGCCTTAAATTTTCCCGCATCTCGTTTAATGACTCAAAATCAAATCAAAAGCCTTTGGGACACAAATCAATATTACATCTTGACCAAATACTAGAACTTTGAGCTAACAGAACTATCAAAATTCTATTTTGAGCTTGAGATCACCAAATGTTCACTTTGGTCAACTATCGTATGCTTTTAACTTTCAAAACACAAAAACTCTTTCAAAACACATCTAAATACCTCAGGACGTGAGCCAATAGTCCTACTCACCCAAAATTCATGCTATGGAGATGAAACTGACAGAATTCTATTCTGATACTTGAAACTCCAAATGTTGATTTAAGTCAATCATTTCAACCTAAAAGCTTCCAGAACTCCAAAACTTCCAAAAATCTCAACTTTACTATCTATTTTCAAATCTAACTTCAAAAACTGATCAAATACGACTTGAGGCAACTATCAGGTTTGGTAAAATGATAATTTTACAAAACAATTTCTAAAAATGACCTTTAGGGTCATTACAGTTAGGTACTTCTGAAGTGTTACAATTAATTGTCTTTATATAAGACACAAAGTTGTGAGCTTGTTTAAGATGAAATATTACAAAAGTAAATTTTGCCTACCAATTCCAAAATTATCAATCATATGTGATAAACCTAAATTCTACGACCAATCGATTAACAACTGACCGCTCTACCACTGAGCTATTGAGGAACAACAGGAGATTTGAACTCATAGAGTTCAATTCCCGTTCCAACCCATGACCAATATGAGTTCGAAGCTTCCTTCGTAACTCCCAAAACTTCTTCATAGTGGCTCCCGTACATGCCTAATTTCAAAGGGAACCTCAAAGTCTTGTTCTAGTGATTTGATTAATGAAGTAAATAAAACAATAAAATTATTTAACAACATTTGAAGTCTAAAATCCTTACATTGTTTTTGCAATCGAACCTCCACGAACCAATCAATGTTCACTATTGAAGACCCAATTGCTTCTCTGTTTTGCTCACGCAAGAATTATCGAACATATTTTAAGAAAAACAGACTCAGAAATGGTTGAGGAATAAAGTTATCTAAAATGTATGTAATTACCTAGTGAATAATATTCATTGCTTTTATAGGATTTATACCACTTTTTTTGCATTTAGTGGTCACAAAACACATATTTAGTATATTTCTATTTTTTTCGTGACCAAATGCCTATTAATTTTTAAAATATGCTTGTCAGAAACTTTTTCACTCTAAATTTTATAGGACCATCCGTAATTACTTGAATGATATTCATAGTTTTTATAGGATCAACACCACATTGTTAAGTGTTTAGAGGTCACGAAACATGAATTTTATGTTTTCTTAGTTTTTCGTGAGCATTAGCCTATAAATAATTTGTAAATATGCTTGTTCGAAACTTTTTCACTCTAAACTTTGTAGGACCATCCGTAATTATCTAATGAATGACATTCATAACTTTTATTGTAACACCTTGAAATTTGGAAAGACGAAAGAAAAGGGAAATTTCTGATTTTAGCACAAAGGCAGGTTCTACGAGTCAAGCCTACGGACCATAGAAAGTCCTACGGGCTGTAGAAATTGAATCATAGAACTCAGAGTTGAGTTTTTAAAAATAATTTTATGAAGTTTGACCTATGAGTGAACAGGACGAGACATAGGAAGTTTGACGCGTCGTAGGATGGTCTCATAGAAAAGGTTCAAACTTAGTGAAATTTTGGACTAAAAGTTGAGTCCTATGGATGAAGCCTACGGACCATAGGAATTTAGACAGACTGTAGAAAGGTCTCGTGGAAAGTAAGGTGAAATTTGGGTTTCAGGAGTTGGTTATATAGTTGACCAGTACGGACCGTGGAAAGTTTTACAGACCGTAGGTCACAATCATAGAACTATTCGACAGTTTTAAAACAAGGTTATTTGGGTCTTTTCTTACCCTTCTAATCCCTAAACTACGTCGTTTGGCCTATAAAAGAGACCCTATAACTAATTTTTACTCCTAAGAAACTACCTATTCCCTTTTATTCCCCCAAATCCCCAAACTTTCCTCTTAAGTTTTTCTCTCCAAGGATCACAAGGGATTCTAGGATTCTCCAAGTTTTCAAATCTCCAATTCCTTTATTGTTTTGGGATTCAAGATCAAGGTATGTAGGGCTTCATCAATGGGTTCCATTCACCCATTGAATCCCAATGTTTCTCTATTTTACAAGTCAAATTTCAATCAAATTGATTAGATTTTCATTCAATTATTCGTGGGTTCTAATGGCATTGATTGAATTGTTCAATTTTTATCTTGTTATGGTTGTTTTGACTCAATTTCATACTTTTCAATTGTTTTCACACAAACTCATGCATTGATCATGATTTTGCCTATGAACCCTAAAAAGACATGAATTTATAAAGAAGCTTGAATCGATGAATAATGTTTTTATGAAATTTAAGCATGATTTACGAAAAGGAATGTTTTATGATCTAGATTGCTTTAACATAAGCATCAATGAAATAGTGAAAGGATTTTCTTACATATTAAGGAATCATGGTTTGGTGAAAGGTTTTCTCACACATGCTTGATTCAAGATTAAATGAGCTACTCTATGATATTTTAAGCTTGGATTAGTATTTGAACTGTGATTTTCCATGTATGATAATATGTTTATGAAAATGACTATTCCATTGGGATTTAACTTAGCACCAAGAGAACTTGAAGATGGAGGCTCAAATAGGGTAGTCTCTAGTAGCAACCTCTAGTTCCAAACTACGTGCCCCCGTAGGATTGCCTTGAATGGCTTAGCTAGTGGATCCAAAAATAGCATATGACATGATATGGAGTTCTACCTTGGCAAGTAGACTCTCCCTTCTCGATGTGGGAGTTACATCGGATTCCATGTTATAGCTCGCATGGTCTATTGTCGGTTAAAGCTAATGTCTCACAAAATGAACTAAGTTACTTTCAAAGATTTTATGAAGCTTTCCTTACGTTTTAAGATGTATTGACCACGTTCATAATTTAGGATTCTTCTTTAAATGATTTCTATGATGCTTACCTTTGTCATGCATATCATGTTTTTCAATTATATCCTCTTATGATCATGTTTTCATATTTTATGTGTATCCCTCATACTTAGTACATATGCATACTTTTATCTACATTGTTTCACTAATGTAGGGTCCAACGATCTCCCTCCTCCCGCTTGTGGCTAGTTGCTTGATCACTTTAAGATAGAAGAGTTGGTGAATCCTCATGTTCCGAGGACCATGTCACATTTACTTTGCTTTCGTATGTCTTTAGTTTTCATATGTTGTACGTGGTGTACGGGTTACGTCCCGACCACTTCTTGAGATGTTTAGAATGGCTTGTTGAGATTATGATTAAACTTCCGCTTTATGTCAACTTTTTTATAGTATGAGACAATCTTCATAAATTCCTATATTTTTTATTATATTGTGTTGTATGCATTTCAAGTGGCTTGTTTAGGGCCTCTTGGGGTTTTATACACCGTGTCACATTGAGGGTGTACTTTGGGTCGTGAAAAACTTGATATTTAGAGCATAAGATTTTATAGAAGGTCCTAGGATGTCTGACAAGCCGCGTTGAGTAGAGTGTTGTTCATAAGTGTAAAACGCATCATATTTGTGAATAGGAGGCTACAAAGAGTTTAGGAAACTTCACTTCTTTCATTACTCTAAAGTTGTGCGATAGAGTCTATCTCTATAAAGATCCTTCTCCTAAGTCTTGTCCGATGCTTTTTAGTATATGGTCCCTCGAAGAGCTTACGTGAGAAGGAATACAGGTGAAAATGTGGAGCCTAAGGTTCCTCAAGTTCCAGTTGATTTTTTGGCCGAGCAGGTGACACATGTCGAATTCTGAGCTACTTTCCAAGTGTTGGCTTAAAAAAGGACGGTCCAAGAAAATAGAGAGGCCATTGCTCCCGTGAACCCAAATATGGGTACGATGGCAACAAGGATAAGGGATTTCACTTGGATGAATCCTCTGGAGTTCCATGGTTCTAAGGTATATGAGAATCCTCAAGAGTACATTGATAAGGTACACAAGATAGTTGGGATTATGGGATTGTCTATGATTGAGAAGGAGGAATCGGTTGCTTACCAACTCAAAGGTGTCGCTCAAGTTTAGTTCAACCAATGGAAAGAAGATAGGACGGTTGATGGGGATCCTCTTGATTGGAAGAAATTCAAAGGAGCATTTCTTGTTCATTTCTTTCCTCTTGAAATGAGAGAATCGAAAGTGCTTGAGTTCATTAATCTATGTCAAGGCAATATGAGTGTGAAGTTTTATTCTTTGAAGTTCACTCAATTGGCTAAGTATACTCCAACTATGGTTACAGACTCTAAGGCAAGGATAAGTAAATTTGTGTCGGGTGTTTCTAAGTTGGTTTTCAAGAAGTGTCATACCACCATGTCGATTAAGGAGATGGATATCTCTCGTTTGATGATACATGCCCAACAAATTGAAGAGGAGAAGCTCAAGGAAAGGGAAAAAGAATCCAAGAGGGCAAGGACTGGTGATGGTGACTTTTCTCATTCTAGGTCTGGTGGACATGGGCGTCTTCAATTCCGACAAAAGTTTTACTATCAAGGACCTTCACATGCTCTGAATCTTAAGTTCAAAAAGGATAGGGTGTCTAACCCTAAACCTCAAGGAGATGGTGGAAATATATCTTCTATTCCCGCTTGCTCGAGTTGTGGTAAGAAACATGATGACAAATGTTTGGCTGGTATGAATGGTTTCTTTAGTTGTGGAAAGAGTGGCCACAAAGTGAAGGATTGTCTGTTGCAAGTTAGCAAGGGTAAGAAAGGTAGGCAAGCTCAGCCTAGTGGTACTGGTTTGGGTGCTCCTCGTCAGATAGGTTCTATGCTCTTCAGAGTCGACGGATCATAAATATTCTATGGATGTAGTGACCGATATGTTGGAAGTATTTCATCTTGAATTCGGTTGATACCTTCTCGTTTGTTACTCTTTATGAGGCCATGAGGTTTCATGTTGGTCCTGAAATCCTTTCTAATCCCTTTCATGTCTCTACTCCAATTGGTGATTCTATGGTTGCTAAGAGAGTTTATAGAAGTTATCATATTTCCATTTTTCATAGAGTGACTCATATTGATCTTGTAGAGCTTGATATGTTAGATTTTTATGTGATTATTGGGGTGGATTGGCTTCATGCTTGTTATGCTTCCATAGATTGTAGGACCCAATTAGTCACATTCAATATTTCGAATGAGCTTGTCATATCATGGAGAGGGGGAAATTGTACTCTTAAGGGTCAGTTTATATCTTCCCTAAAGGCTAGGAAAATGATTTCCAAGGGTTCCATTTATCATCTTGTTCTGGTTAGGTATATAGATACTGAAACCCCTACTCTTGAGTTATTTTCGATTCTAAATGAGTTTCCAAAAGTGTGTCCTGAT
>JAGDQO010002697.1:0-12219 GCA_018342035.1 Solanum appendiculatum
TCCTAGTATAGCTAATATAGAACTCTTCTCCAAATTTCTTAGTGAGAATTCTACACAAACTATCTCACCACAACTCATGTTGGTGACATTTAAAGTTATTTGGGAACAAAGAATAAATTATATTTCAATCAACAAATTATTCTAGTAGCACACGTAATTTGAAAATTCTTTACAGTATTTGTCCATGAAAAAATTGGTGGGCTATATAAAGGATTCCCTACTAGTTTAGTTGAACAAATAAAAGATAAGTGCAACACCAATGGGAAGCACAATTTAGTTGGAGTTTAGAAAAATCACGCAACTAGTCATCCTTTCTTAATTTGACCTGAAACAGTGTAAATTCAGGAAATGTCCCATTTTCAACATTTTGAAACTTGGGAAGGCAATTTGAAAGAGGAATTTTTGTGAAAACTTTGTGGGTAATTGATTTTAACCTTAAACCTTGATTACCCAATGAATCTATCATGATTTCAATTGGAAAATTGGGTTTTTAAAGTTGGATTTTGGGGGTTTTGCATGAACTCCGAATTTTTTATCAAATGGTGATTGTGGACTGGTTTGAACTCCTTTTTCAAAATGGTTTTCACTAATGGATTCCTAATGTTTTGAGGATCATTTTCATGTGAGAATTTCCGGATTCAAACCTTGTTTTCAAAATCGGATTTTTAAGCCATTTGAACCCTTTTGCCCGAATTTCGTATTCTTGGTGTTGTTGGTTCCGAAATTTGATTGAGATTCATAATTTGTATAGATTTCGTTGCTTTGGATTGCTTTCGGAAGGGAAAAGCTCCGGTTGTTGATTGATTGCGAATTCGGTTAAGGCAAGTGGACTTCTAAAACTTTGCGAATCTTGTAATATTCCGGATTTCTCTTTCTTGATTGTGTTGGGGAGTAATGGGATTGAGGTATGGGTTGAGTTCTTATATGAATCAATCTAATCTAATCGACGGGTTCAATGAAAATGGCTATGTGTGCTAAAGTGGCAGGCCAAAATGTGTTTGGCCGTGATCATGATATTGATATGTAATTGATGAAATGCTATGATAGCCTCGACGTGATTGTGAAATTGATGACTATGTCTTTTGCTCATTGTGGAGTATGGGACTAGACTTGAAACTCTTGCTTAGTGATTAATCCTACTTGGGATGAGAGGAGTAGTGAAATGGAGACTAGGCAATTGATCTTGTTATAAATGATGTATTTGATGATGTTGATATATTGTTGATAGTGTGACGTTATTTGCATTGATATAAATTGCGTTGTGACTGTGAGCACTATCATTCTTCTCATTATTTGTGTGAACATGCTTGTGTGCATTGGTTCTGGAAACACTATGATGAGACACTTTGATGATTATGCCGATGGGAAATAATGGTTCTGGCAAGTGATGATTATGCCGATGGGAAATGGTTCCAGCGAGTGATGATTTATTTTGATGGGAAATGATTCCGGCAAGTGATGATTATGCCGATTGGAAATGGTTCCGGCGAGTGATGATTTATGTTGATGGGAAATGGTTCCGGCGATTGATGATTTTGTCGATGGAAAATGGTTCCGGCGGATACATGGTCCATGTGTGGCCCCCATGGGTTCCGGTCTGAGATTCAACGGATGTGTATCATAGGACAGACATGCATCATTCTACTTGTCATTGCATTGCACTGTCCTACTCTTGATATTGTGATGCCGAGGTTTCTGCCGGCGATATTGTGATGCCGAGGTTTCTTCCGACGATATTGTGATGCCTAGGTTTCTGCCGGAGATGTTGTGATGCCGAGGTTTCTGCCGGCTACTATGATGAATGCATGAGTATTGCACGTGCATCAACATTCATGCATATTATTTAGTGTTGAACATGATTCTTGTGATTGACTTGTGACTACTTGTGAGATATGACTTATGTTTCCGAACTGTGATTGTGGAGTTGTGTTTATGCCTTGTTACTCAAGGATTGATATACTTGACATTGATGTGAGTTATTTCGGTGATGCTGTTGAACTGTTGTTGACCTATGTGTTTTGAACTTTGAATTGGAATCTGTTAGGTTGGGCTGACTTGTCCTGGTGGGATAGGACAAGTGCCATCACACCCAGTTTTGGGTCGTGAAAAAATGTCTAAATTCTCTCCTACCTCGCCGAACTTGATTTTCTTGACAAAATATTTGAACTCGTCTCGCTTCGTTCCACACTTGTCCTGTCACATTACAATCTCTACCACCAATATGCAATCATAACATTCAATTCATATGCTCATGGATTGCTCAAAAATTTTGCAATTAAACATTTACATAAATATCATCCTCTATAACAAATCATATTTAATTCTCTCTGATACACCATAACCCATAACTCAAACTTCTTTAAAACTATCTGAAATATTATAATTCAAACTTTTTTGAAAATTTTCTTTTTTCCAATGTGGAAAACATATTCTTAAATTTGCATAATCTAACTTAATTGTCCTTTTTCGAACTTTCAAATTTTAGAGGGTCATACAAATAAATGCCCCTATTTCAGGATTATGTTTGTTTTTCAAATTGGTGGTCTTTAATTTTTGTCCTTGACATTAGGTTATATTTTCACATCATAATATAATGTAAGTTATGCCTTACAAAGCATCACAAGTTATCATGCTTATTCCTACAACACTTATGTCGTTAGAGGCATAAGCAATTCATAACTCACAAGGAAAAAGTTCTCTAAACTTATGTCGAGTAAATTAGATACTACATAACTTATTCAGATAACGCAATTCCTACAGAACATATGAAAGACAAGGCAAAATTTCTCTAAGCTAAGTCTTGCAAAATTAGGTCATAGATAAGAGTACCTTGGTTCACAAATTATATTGAATGAGCAGCGTAGAGAAAAAAAATAAAGATTAGAAACCACCCAAAAATAGTGAAAACCTGGGTAAGAATTGGACTCCTAAAATCTTGAGGAATAAGAATCTATTATATATATACCAACTAATTTGAGAAATAATCTGAATGTAGAATTATTTTTTCATAGAAAATAAAAATAATGTCAAATTCGTTGTCAGTCGCAAAGCGTGATACATTCATAAACGGATTCAAATAAAAGCAGCTAATTAGTGATAACAACAAGAACATGATATTAAATTGAATTTTGTGGGTTCAACCTTATAATCATTATTTTCTTTCCTCAAATCATGCATATATGCATACAACAATTCTCATGTAAATCCCAAACAAGTCGGGATATAACTATATAAGAAAACTATGTATGCATATTAAAAAATTAAAATAAATTCACACTGAAATCAATCAATTGTAGATCCTGGCTCTCCCGATCAAATCAAAGAAGATCTTGTTGTTCAAACTGATTAAGCACGTCTTCTGTGGAAGACAATTTGTAGACATCTTTACTTAAACTTCTTATATCTTCAAGAATTTCTGGTGTGGCGGTTTCAATTGCCAGTTCTCCCAATCTCTTAGATCGTTCATTGTTTCGACGATTGGCAGAAGGAACATTTTCCTCCAAACGTCGATAATTTTGTATATATCCATAGTTATCTCCGAAATTCAACAACACTTGTTCAGCATCTGCCGCATTTTTGAAATTACGAGTTGTCACTTGCTCATTCTTTGATGGAACCACATCAACTAAACTGTTTTTTTGTGAACCAATTCGAAGAGGATCGATTTTAAAAGGGGGATGAGATTTTTTGTAGAACAGCACATCACCTGTCTTTCTATCCCTAAAAGCTTCTAAAGACGCCTCCATGATAATTTTGTGTATTGAACTAGGTCTATTTTGTGCATCTATATATACTACTAAAATTTGTGCTAGCACAAAAAACCTAATAAATTTATTTCCATTTAGATCCAAGTTCCAAGATTATTGAAAAATAAGAATCTAGTCTTGATTCTACTTACTTGGGTAAGTCTGAAGCATGTTAATCATTATTTGTCCGTTTATGTATATTCAATTTGGATCATGATGTTCTTTTTTAGGCAAACACTTCTAGTAAGAGTTTCTCTCATTAAATGATTATTGCCTCAACATTATTACCCAACATTATCATAATTTCAAAGTAAAATAAATTAAAAATTTTAGTATTTAAATCAGATACAAGCACAATTATTTTTATACCATTTATACATGTTAATTATATATATATATATACACTCTTATTTTATAAGTGGGAGTTAAGCAGCTCCCCGTCGACATGTCAGCTTATGGTTAGATAATCTCTTTTGAGGATATTTTGGTCCATTTGAGCTTACTTTTGTGTAGTACTTGCTTGTTCTTTATGTTGAAGTACTTTTTTCTGAATAACAATTGTCAATAGAATCAATTGTTCCTCTTAAATGTCAAGCTTGTCCTATCTTTTGAAATATGGGCTCAAAAGGTTGATTTTTGTAAATCTATTAAAATGATGTAGTGTTACTATCTTGAACCCGCATAAAATCGCATAGACCCGCAACCGCCCCGTCCCGCATTAATTTTTGAAAAATCAACTTTAACCCGCCTAGCACAATCTTAAACCCGCATTGTCCCGCATAGCCTTAAACCAGCCCCGCCCCACATCCACCCTGCCCCATTGCCATCCCTACTTAGACCACCTCCAACCCGCTTCTATTTTACTCTCCATTCTCTATACTTGGAGAGTAAAATAGAGAATGGGCTCTCTAACCCTTCTTTAAAATGACTCTCTAATCTCCATTTATAGAGAGGTGAATAGTAGTTCTCCAAATTTGGAGAACTACTATTCACACTCTCTATTTCACTTTTTTTATTATTTTATTATTATTTCTATTATTTTGTAATTAACTTATTATTTTTCATAAAAGACCATTAATTAAATCTTTAATATTAGTAATTCTTTTAAATGTAATATAACATTTTAAAAATATACTATTTACTATACAACTTTCATCCCGAATTAATAATATTTCAAAAAAAATTATTTTCGTCACTTTAATATAATTTAATATTATTATTAATTTTTTCTATGAAAAATGCACAAAATTAAAATGATAAGATGAATATTTTAATTTAAAAATATAATACATAACAAAATAATTTAAATACAAGATAGCAATAGAATACATAACATAATAATTTTATCACAACCATTCTTTAGTAATCCGGTAGGTCGTTTTCAGATTTAACAATATCCAAAAAAATTAGTGTATGATCCAGAGAATTGTTGTGGTTGTGATTGCGGTTGTTCTACTTGATTTCATTTTTCAATTATTCGTATTTGTTTTTATTGCATGAAAATCCCCGATTTGAACAATTTTTAACAAGACATAAAAAAATTAAGAACAAAAATGCTCATTTTGAACTCGTAATGCTTTAATAGAGCATTTATGAGAGCACCGTAGTAATATTGAAAGTTGAGTATTTATGTAATGTTTATGTAATTGTATTTCACTAATGATTTCACTTTTATTTGAAATGTTCATTAATTTGTATGTTATATAATATTAGATTACAATTTATGTTATTTAGAAATTTAGAATAAAATAAAATTTTATATTACATGAAAATTATATAAAGTGATTATTTGGAAAGAAGAAATAAAAGATTTATATTATGAAATAAAAAAATAAGAATGAAATAGAAATAAAACAGAGAGACAAGAAAATTCTTTTTTAGAGAGTAAAATAGAGAATTGAATTTGAGTTGATTGTCTGAAAAAATAGAGAACTCTACATTTGGAGAGTAAAATAGAGATCTGGATTGGAGATACGCTTATATTATCAAAAATCAATAATGTTCTTTCGGTACACAATCAGTTTTATGAATACATGAGACCCATTGAATTTTTCCATTTCAATTTTCACCCATCAATGTTTTATAATTCCTAGACTAGACTCTTATGCATGTTGACAGGGAAATTACAAATAGTGATAAAATATAAAATAAGTAGAAATTATTTTTTTAATTTTATTTTTAATTTAATAAGAGAAATTATCTTTTGGATTTTATTTTAATTTAATTAGTGTACTATCTTTTCGAAATTATGAAATTCACTTTAGCTTTGTGTGTATTTTATAACTACTTTGAGTAAAAAATCAATTGTTGATGAAGAAAAATACTTTTAAAATCATTTAATGTACCACTATATTAATAATATTTACCAGGTATTTATTTTACACTTAATGAGATAGTTTAAAACGTTTAACTAATACCACTTAAAAAATAATTTTATGAATAAATATTAGACCCGTACACGGCACAAGTTTTTCATTACTAGTATATATATACCATCTTCTTAATAAAACTTTTGGCTACGCCACTACCGACTTCTAAGTAACATTCATGTCACTGGAAGTTTAAAGTTATCTTAAAACACTTATTTTTTCATAAAAATTAATGTAACATCCTCATTCAAAGAATTTTTTTTTTAAAGATTGCTCAAACAAGTTTATTTTTTTTTATTTTAAGAATTATTGGGCAACTAGGGAATATTTGGGATGATGCTGTTGCCACTCTTCAGGTATTCTTTAGGGGTTGTTTGGTTGATAAAAAGGTAAATAATTTTATTATTTTAATATAACTAATGGAATAAATAATTTTAAAATTAATTAATATTTTTGACTAAACATATAATAAAATATTTTGTATTTTATTTCAAAATTAATATATTTATCCCACCAACCAAACATTCTAATCGTTGACTAAAGCTATGTTACTTACCAAGTTTAAAGACTTCCTGTGAAAATTGAGACACTTAATTTGGTCACCTCATTTAACTTAAGTAACTATCTTTAAAAAGGTAATCTTGAATTTTAATATGATGAGTAATTTTAAATTAAATGAATATTATTGGAAAATTTTAAAAATAATAATAAATTATTATTATTGTAAAATAAATTTATCAGATTTATTGTTATTTTGAAAAATTGATGATTATGATTTATTTTTAATGATATATGAAACTTATGTTTCAAATTTGAATTCGTTTAAAATAGATTTGAATGTTGAATTGTTAAATTTGAGAAAAAGACTTATTGTTTTTTGACAGAATTTTATTCAACTAAACTTTATGACAAAATGTCCTACAAATGTAGCCAAATAAATGTCTGAATTTCATATCAAAATATATGGAGTGCAACATTACATATCTGAGTTTAGGAGAAAAATATCTCGACTTTATCAAATTTTCATTTTATAATTTCAGTTCCGCATATCTAAAGTAGTTCTCAGGTGGCATATTTTTTTTTAAAAAATAATTCACTTTAGCTATAGTTTAAATGACCATTTCAAAATCACAATTTGTGCTCTTTGTCCATAGTTTTCAAATACCCACATTGGAGTCCAACTAAATTTGTATTCGTGTCGGGGAGTCTCACATTGGGAAGTAAAGTGTTCCCTAAACACAAGGAGACTCGAATCTGAAAGCTTAGATTGAGGATAAAGGAGTACTTACCACTCCACCACAACCTGGATGGGTTACTGTCTTCTCCTTTTGTTTGAACTGAAGTACATGTGTCTAAACCTTTAGCTTTCTTCTTCGATTCAGTTAATTCAGACATGTGTTTCTTTTTCTCTGAACACGAATCCAAAATAATTCCAACAAAACACTTTCTTTATTATTTTTACTTGTCCATTATTTTAAAAATAATTTTTTTAATTTTTACTTGTCATTTTTGATATTTCAAAGAAAAAAATAAATATTTTTTCCATATTTTATCTTTTGCAATAATTACTTACAGGGGCGGATCTATTCAGGCCGGTGGGGGTGCCACGCCTCCCACAAGCTTCGACGGAAATTTAATGTATATATAGTATATATATACAACATATATATAAATAATAATTGCGCCACCCACAGTACAAAAATACTCTATGTTGCCCGTGGTAAAAGGCTGAAATTTTAAGTCTCAAATTGCGGGATCGAATCCGATTAAGGCCAAAATCCCTTCTCACTCTTCCTTTTTAGCTTTTTTTCCCGTTAGTTCAACTTTTCGACGTTTTTTGTTTTCTTTTTTTTTCCCTTTTTACCATTGTTTCAAATTATTTTGCTACTTTCGTTATCTTTAAATTATTTTATAAGTATGAAATTTAGCCTAATTAATCCTACTTCTAACATTTGATATTATTTTTCTATCTTATATTAATTATTTACATTACTAAAAAATAGGTATTAAAAATTATTTGTCTTTTCACAAAATTAAACAATATTTTTTTTATTTTCATTAGCTTAACAATTAATTCTTCTTGAAAGTGTAAAAGAAATTTGTAAAAAATTGCAAAAAAATAATCTTAAAGAGTAAAATAGTAAACTATCATTTTTTATTTATAATTTCTCAAAACAAGTGTAAAAGAAAAAGTTAATAATTACTCCCTATGTTCCTTTTTATATGCCACCTTTTTAGATTGCACTTGCATTAAAAAAGTTAGGTAACTTTACTCTTTTACCCGTATTTAATATTTTCTTAAGTCAACTATTCAATAAATGACGAATATGCTAGATTTCAAAAAATTAAAATGCATTTGAATGACTATTTAAATTTTTTAGTTTATTTTTGGAGCCAAATTTTTTCACCAATTGATCCAAAATATTAAAAAAATTGTTGAAACTTCAACTTTCAAGATTATTTTTGAATTTTTCTCCATCTTTTATTTTTAATTTATTTGTTGAGATTTCTTTTTCAAAATGAGATTTTATAGAATAGTGAATGGAGAGAGTAATTAATCAATGTATGAAGTACTCCAATGAATAATAATTACTTATTAGTTTTCCTAGGTTGGTCAAAGTATATATATTCAAGACAAATGAACTATTCTATCAAGGATATAATAGGAAGAATATGGTAATTTATGTATTGATTTTATGAAATTAAAAGTATTATGGACCTACTATTTATAGAAAGGGATGACATATAAAAGGGAACGAAGGGAGTAATACTAAAAACGAAAGGGGTATAAAATTGTTTTTTTTCTCTTCTCAATAACTTCATAAACATTTAAATGCATCAAATATTTTCCAACAAGAAAATATAATGGAAAGATCATCAGTAACCTTGACAAATAACTACATAAGTTTTGGTACTATTATCATGTAACCCAAAATCGAAAATCACCATAAACTCCTACATATCTCTCTCAATTTATATGATATCCTTTTATTCTTGAAATTCAAGCTATGTGAAATTTAATTAATATTTTAAAATATTTTTTATTATTACATTAACATGATAAGAATTGCAACTTATAGTGTTTGTTCATAAATATAACCTTCTCGCTAAGTTGCAATTCAATCAAAAATATTGTTAGTTGCAATTCTTTCCATGTTACTATAATTTTAAAAAAGGAAAAAAATACATTTTATAGCTTGAATTTCAAGAACAAAAAATAACCGTATAAATTAATGGAGAGATGAAAATGTAAAAAAATTGATTAATTATATTTTGATTTTTTTGATTGACAAGTAATTATAAATAACTATTTATGTTTATCCTAAAAATTATGCAACTGATTTTTTATGTGGCTAAAAACACATATCTTAATTTAACTCTTTTTAAATACATAATTATTTGACTTTAAATCACAACTAGTATATAGTATCCCGCGCGATGCGCGGATATTATTAAATTAAATTGTAATTATAATTTTATTTTTTTGAACGCGTTAGATCATATTAAATCAATAAATAATTAATATTATCTTATTTTGCAATATAATATACTTAATAATAAATTATTTTTTTGAAGAAAACATATTTTATAGATAAAATCCCCAAATAACTTTTCGATGTAATCCAAATATCATAATTAGATACAAACTATTCAAAAATACAAAATGATTAAAAAATAAAAATACAATAATTTAGAGAATATTTAAAAATCTCTCAAAATAAGTTCTAATATATTATCATAATATTTGTTTGTTCTTTTCGTGCCTTCAATATTTTATCTTAATTAGAAGAAACTATGATTTTTATTTTTATCGAAGCAAAAATCTTTATTTAGAGTTTGCTTTTTCGTTGTGCTTAGGTTTATTAGAAGCAAATTTTATTTCCCACTAAAATAGATAGAGATAAGGTCTTAGCACATCTTATCTTCCTCAAACCCCACATATGAGATGATAATGACTATGTGTAGTAATCTAATTTTGTTTAATTTATTGTTTTTTTCTTCATCAGTTTTTAAAATGTGTGTTTGAGTGGGAATGTAATGGAACGTTTTAAAAGTGCTTATTTAAATTTTCGTTTTATTTAAATAATGAATTTAAAGTTTTTAAATTGGATCATTCAAATATTTAATTTTTATTTTTAACTTTATATAAATTTTAAATTTTTTAAAGTCGTTATATCACGATAATTTTAAGTAATTCTTCAATAATTTTTTTAATAAATTTTAGTTATGATTTTAAAATGGCAGTTCCATTTTATTTTAATTATTAGAAAGATCTTTTTGTAAGCCTTTTATTTGCTGATTATTTTTATTAAAAAAAAAACAAATGTCAATGTGGGTCAAATTCTATTTTTTTTATTGTGAAGTTTCATATTTTTTAAAATTAGTTTCTTTTGTTTGCACGTAATATAATTTTGTTTAATTTATTATTATTTTTTAATTGGTTCTTAGAGTTTGTGTTTGAGTGGGAATGTAATGGGAAGTTTTAAAACTGCCTATTTATGTTTCCATTTTATTTAAATAAAGAATTTATTTTAAAAAAAAATTAATTTTAAAACACATCTTTCAAATATTTTATTTTTAACTTTTAAATTTATATAAATTTTAAAAATTTAAAAATGGTTATATCATGTTAATTTAAGTAATTCTTCAATAAAAATTAACTTTTTAAATTTTAGTTTCAATTTTAAAATGACAGTTCCATTTTATTTTAATTATTAGACAGATTTTATATAAAAAATTTATTTGCTGATTTTTTTTTTAAATGCTAATGTGGGACAAATTCTATTTTCTTATTGTGAAGTTTCATATTTTTTAAAATTAGTTTCTTTTATTTGCAAGTAATATAAATTTTTTTAATTTATTATTATTTTTTTAATCAATTTTTAGAGTTTGTGTTTGAGGGGGATTGTAATGGGAAGTTTTAAAACTGCCTATTTATATTTTCATTTTTTTAAAATAAGGAATTTATTTTTAAAAAAACGTTTGATTTTAAAACACATCATTCAAATATTTATTTTTTATTTTTTATCTTTATATAAATGTAAAAAAATATTAAATGGTTTTATCACGTTAATTTAAAGTAATTCTTCAATAAAAATTAATTTTTAAGATTTTAGTTCAATTTTATAGAATGACAGTTCCATTTTATGTTTTTAATTATATTAGACAGATGTTTATGTAAACAATTTATTTTTTTTGATTTTTTTTTAAAAAGAGAATTGCCCAAATGATAGGACGAAATTCGCGCTCCGCAGTTTTTTTTTAATTTGTGAAGTTTCTTATTCATTTTAAGCACTTAGTAGTTCTTTGTATGTGTGCAGTGACGATACCGTTTGTAATATTATAATGAATTGTAATTTAGTATAATTTAATCTGTGTTTAGAGTTTGTGTTTGAGTGGAAATGTAATGGGAAGTTTTAAAACTTCCTATTTATATTCCCGTTTTATTTAAGTAAAGATTTAAAGTTTTTAAAATTTTGAATTTTAAAATAATAATAATAATAATAAAAATAAAAATAATAATTATTATCTGGATTTGTTTTGATATGAATAATGAGGTTGTGGAAAGATAGTTTAAAATACTTTTACACATAAAAAGGAATCACACATGTTACATTAGCCTATTTTTTAAATTTGTTAATATTAAAAATAATTTTAATATTAACATGCCCGCGCTATGGATAGTATTAAAAAAAATAATTATGTTATATTTATGATCGAATATATAGTATACACTTGTTTCCATGAAAAAAATCATTTAAATTAGTGTATCCACTATTAAGACATAAAACAAATTTTATATATAAATATGTATAGCATAGTTTGATCCCTTAATGACAATAGATTTCATGTCGGTAAAATTTTTGCTTATTTTTGGAGTTTTTTTGGTTGCTTCACATGATGCTCTTCACCATTTTTCTTTGATTTAAAATTTTATTTATTTATTTATTCTCTTTCATTCTATTGAGTAGATCCTTCCCTTAGTTTAATTTTTTAATAATAATTTTAGCATTATTTAATACACATAAAATAATAGTGTATATAATAGATGAAAATACGCATAGAACTTTTAAAATGTAATATTCAATTATGATAAAATTCAC
>JAGDQO010002698.1:0-10000 GCA_018342035.1 Solanum appendiculatum
TAATATAGATGACTCTTCATTTACTGAGATTTTCGGCGAATTACATTTCAAAGAAAACAACTCTGTTACCTCTTCTTCCTCCTCCTCCTTTTCGTCCTCGTCTGTTGGTTCATCTTCATCTTCTTTTTCTTCTTGTCTACCTTTGTCATCTGCATCATCGTCGTTTTCTTCTACTTCTTCATCATTTTTCCTTGATGCAATTCATCAATCTGAAATTGAAGGGCTTGACAATAATAAGGACAAGTATGAAAGAAATAACAAGAGTCCTGTTTCAAGTTACTCTCCAATTATTACAAGCAATAAGAGTAAACAGGACAGGCATAGTGATAGCTTGTCATCAAGAGCATTAGATAGCTTATCGATGTGCACAGAAGGACTTGGATTCGAGAGCTCTGATGATGTTGAGGATCTAATGAACGATTTGAGAAATGAAGATCTTCCTCATCATCATCAGCAGCAACAACAAGAAGTACAAGAACAAGAACAAAAACAACAAGGGAGGAGGATGCGGATTTCTTGCAGGCTAGAGAATAGAGTGTTTTTCAATCAAGATTATAATTCGATGAGATCAAGAACGAAAAAGAGGTCGTCATTTCCGCCTCCCATTTCTTGCATAGGAAGAAGTGGGAAGCCATGGGTTTGCTTCAAATCATTTAGGGAAGATGGAAGGTTTATACTTAAAGAAATTCGAATTCCCACGCAGGAATTCCTGCATGCATGCAGAGAAGATGGACGTTTGATGATGCACGTTATTCAATCAGATGATGAGATTGTAGATGAAGACGAAGATGATGAAGATGAAGAAGAAGATGATGATGGTGATAATGATGATGAAAATAATGTTGAAGAAGGACATGATAATAAGCATGTATAGGAGTTAAACATCATCAAAGCATGCTGTTTTTGTTTCATAGTTTTTTCTTTTTCCTTTTTGTTTTGGTTTTCTTGTGTCTCTCTATATTCCAAAGTTGCAGGAAGCTGCAAGATGATGTTTGAAAGCCTGCTTTTTTTTTCCTCTCTTTCTTTTATCTGCAAAATCTGCAAATAAAGAGAAACTGCAAACGGAATTCTTAATTCCAATATTTGATTGTATTTTACCTTAGATTTTTATGTGTCCATTTTTTTTAAATTTCCTACTCAGTATTTTGTATCCGTATTGGGGTCCGACTAAATCAAGATAAACGCCGGAAGCTCCACATTGTGGGATAAAGTAAACCATGAATTTCCAAGTTCAAATTCAAATGGAAACAAAACAAACATAAGTGATTTCTTCCCATCTGACTGAGATGCCTGCAAATTGACCTAGACTCCACCGTCGTTCAAAAAAAAAGAAAAAGGGTTTTGCATTATGATAGTTTTAAACTTTTTATACAATCAAGCTCAATTAACCTACCGATAACTCTTCTCAGTAAGTTTGATATGGTGACTTTAGAAATTGAGCAATGACCTACTACAACAGGTTATAATTGAGAACTGATAGTATAAAACTTTTTTACACTTATTACTGTATACAGCTTAAATTCACTGTAAGGAATTACATGTAGCTACTTTTCAAGTAGCGTGATTTTATAAATATTTTTTATACTACCCGTGTATAGAACTTGAACTCTCAAAAAACTTGTGAGTGGGGAAGAGATGCAGGTAAGGTCTGCGTATACTCTACCCTCCTCAGACCCCAATTGTGAAAATTACATTGGGTATGTTGTTGTTGGAAGAGGTGCGGGTGGGATTGGGGTGGGGGTGGGGGGTGGCGGGGGGGATAGGATAAGGGAGGTAGCTCAAAGACACATTAATCCTATGTTTAGATGATGATAGATTGCAAAAGATCTATCCTTCCAACTTTTTTCCAGCCGAAAGTATATGAAAATGACCTAAAGTAGAAGACACCTATATTCTAATTTCAAATAGTACATGTAACAGTCTGGACCACAAGTTAGACATCCTCAAATCAACTTGTGTCCTTAGGGCAAACAGAAGAGACACTATATTTAAAAAAAGAGCTCCATGTGAGTTCACCAAACAAAAATATCAGTTTATCTCATCATCACAATGTAATAATGGAGAAGCATCATCACATTTCCAGTTTCAAACACATTCACACGAGTATGACAAACAGATAAACTTTCCCTCTAATAAGATTCTGTACAATAATGATGTCCTTTTCAAGCAAAGAACTAGTATATGGTATTTTGGATGAGAAAAGATAATTGTTCTGTGCTAACTTAGGGGTTGAATCATTTCACCTTGTATGATTTAGGAGAATTCTCACCGCTTGAGTTAAGCTTTTGGGTTGAATTTGGCTCGAGGTTCATTTACTTATCATGATATCAGAGCTAAGCTCATTCATGATTTATCAAATGTTGAGCTCCCATCTTATATTGGCCACACTATCTGGTCCTATGAGGCGGGCGAGCGGGCAGGGGAAGGGGGAGGGAGGGTGTGGGGGAAGGGATCTCTTAAATTATCAAAGCCAGAGATGTCCAGTCCTGGACGTGATGTGCAAGGAAGAAGGGGAGGAGGGATTGTCCAGTTTTGGGAATGTAAAGATCATTTATCTCTTTGTATGGTTTTTGGACAGTCCTCACCTCTCGAACTAGCTTTTTTGGACTTGAGTTAGGCCAGGGTCCATTTTTTTTTATCAACAACACAACACAAAACCAGATAGAATAGAATCATCACTAAAAGGGCAACCCACAAAGAGGAATTGTTACAACTTACAATGGTTCCTAGAAACATTTGTTTGGCTGAGAAACAGGTTCTTTTACAGACAAAATGGTTAGAAAGAAAAAGGCATCCTTAGCACTACAATTATAGAGCTTTCACTGAGATGATCTCAATCACTTGATGGAGGATCTTATGATCTAAACAATATGCAAGCATTTCTATGACAAAGGCACAACAAATTATCTAAAGTTCTCTGAAAAGTAAACAATCTCCAACACAGAAATAATCTTTCATCAAATTATAGATGCTTTGTTACTACGCAGATTATTTGTGATCACGGGTTTTTCCGAGTGGCTGTAGCAATTGGATCATTTATTCGCCAAGAAATAGTTCCAAACCTTTTTTTTCTGATAAGGTAAATAAATTTATTGACAAAGGGGGAAATTCTAAACTCATTAGAATGGAAAAAAACAACTGAATATAAGGCAAAGAAAACTAACATCACTATCTTAGTACAACAACATACCCATTATAATCCCACAAGTCCCAAGTGGGGTCTGGGGAGGGTAAGGATGAATGCCGACCTTACCCCCACCTTTGTGGGGTAACATCACAATATCAGTAGAAGCATAAAAGATGTGGTAAAGCACATTGAAAAGTACCTTCTGGCAACAAATGCCTCTGGAACAGGATTGAGAGACCCGAAAACGCAACTATCGTTTCTAAATATCAAGAAAGGGATAAGATGATAGATATTTGTGGACCACCAGATATAGCTCCAGTGTTTTTCAGAGATATATTGAGAAATTGACATCCCAAGCCTTATGTCTGGAAAAAAGGTTCTTGAAGATGGTATCTTCCAGAACAGCCATACACCAATGTAAATGAGTACAATTCAAGGTCCCAGTGATCAATATGCTTACTGCTACTTGAATGTGACAAAAAACCATGAAAGTTGCACATTGATGCTACTGATGAAACATTGCGGGATTCAAACTCCACAAATTCTGCCATTCATTACACAAAATGTAGAATGCAGCTGATTACAGCAATTAACGAGTTACATTACAACAGAACTCAAATACAAATTTCTCATTTGATTCCTCATCTTTTTATTGTTATGATTGAAAAAAAGGCAGGAGAATCTGCAGTACTTAGACCATCTTGAATCACTTGACTGGGTTGCTGCCATCTAATGTCAAAAGAACATTATATAAATCAGGACGCCGATCACGATACACCCCCCAACTATGCCTTTTGTACTTGATTTTGTCCAGATCAAACTGTGCTACAAGAACAGCTTCCTCTTTATCACCAGCAGCTGCTACCAACTCTCCAGTGGGCCCTGTTCATTTTTAAACCAGGTTCACAGCCTCCTTAAAACACAAGGCAGTAGATGTTTTTCATTTATAAGCTATAGCTTTCTATCATGCTTACCTGCTATGAAAGAGTAGCCGTAGAATGTTATCTCACTATTCCCATGCTCTGTCTCAATTATCTCCTTTCCAATGCGGTTTGACGCCACTAAAGGTACCTGAACACAATAAAATTTAAGGGTATCTAAATTCTGACTCAACAAAAGTGAATCAAACCAAACCAGCAATTTAAAAATCACTTTCTTGGTTTTGGTCTGTAAAATGAAAACCAACATTTGAGTTTTGCAACAACTGGAATGTCCGAATTGTCATATCCCTGATAAAAATGAGTCACTTTCTTAGTAGACACCTACATTGAGAATGGTGCGCAGCTAATGCTACAGTTGCTGTTAAGAATTGGCTAATTACAACGGCATAGGTCCATGTGCATGTGTAAGATTAAACAAAATATAATCCAAATGGGATACAGAAATGTCAGCCATTGACCTATACTTCTGGAGAAGAAACCCATTAGTCTATCCCTTTCATGTCAGCATAAACTTTCTTTTTGACTTATCATTCTTAACAAAAAAAGTCAAAATGAAAGAGAAGAAGAAAAAGAAACTTACCACATTAGCACCAGCGTGTCCTTGCATCACCCTCCTCCAGTGATCCCGAGAATCAAGTCCATCATCTTGAGGTTCAGAACCAATTGCAGTAGGGTAGAACAATACTTCTGCACCTTGAAGTGCCATAGCTCGAGCAGCCTCAGGAAACCACTGATCCCAGCAAATTGCTGGACAAAATTTAATAACAGTCAATACTATGTCAAGTGTATTTTCTGTCTTCACTGTATTTTACAACAAGAGAATCTTTGTCCTCTTTACTAAAATTTAAATTTACAAAGTGAAGCCTGTCCAAGTAACTTTTGGGATAAGGCTTTTTGCCACAGCAGCACAACTTTTATTATTGTCCTATGTATCCAAATGTTCATCAAAGGTAGAGAACATAATGAAACCCAAAGAACAATTATAAAAATATATATTTCTTACCAACTCCAATTTTTGCATATTTAGTCTGGAATACCTGTTTATGAACACCATAACATCCATGAGGAAAGGGGAAAGCAGGAAAAGATAACTGTCACAATATGTTAATAGGACTTCAGTCTCCTGTATTAGTTACCTTAAAACCAGTGTCACCGGGATTGAAGTAAAACTTTTCCTGATAACCTGCAGAGAGAGACAATTTGTGAGGATGAAAAAGGAGTGTTAAAGAAAGTGCTAGAAGGAAATCTAACAGAATAATGACAAGTAGCACAATGAATTTGGAATGTTCTTCCAAGTTTACTAACCAGGTCCATCAGGAATATGGGACTTCCTGTAAAGTCCAAGATCTGTGCCATCAGCATCAATTATAGCCACAGAATTGTAATGTGCATTATTTGCCTCTTCAAAGAAACTAACTGGAATAACTACTCCAAGCTCCTTTGCAAGATTCTGCATCCTACAAACATGCACATAGAAGAACAAAAAGTCAAGTTGTTATTGGAATCTTGACATTTATGCTAAAGAACCCTGCCTTAAAACTCCGGAAGCAATCAGAATTCTCACCTGACAATGGTTGGATGCCCCAGATATGGTTTTGCTCGATGAAAGAACTCCTCCTTTTGTGCTTGACAAAAGTAATAGCCCTCGAACAACTCCTGAGATGTAAACCAGAAAGTATCAATGAAACTGGACTGCAGACATGGCAGATGAATACCAAATAGCCTAAAAAAGTACAAGTTCATAGGACAACGAACTTCAAGTGCATCACCCTGACTCCATAAAAATATCATTTGCAACTCGCTAACAAGAGAAACAATTTTTTTAGAAGTAGATGTATTAACGACACTGGCATTTTTTGAAGATTAAAAATCTGAGTCATGGTAGGTAGAAAATACATGAGATGAAGTTTAATTCGACTGTCTAGCTTGCTCACTTGCGTTAAGAATAAGCATAACTGCCAAATGCTGAGCTCAACAAGAATTAGTGGGTAAAATGATAGGTCAGTTCAAATTAATCTGAAAACTCCTGATGGTAAACAATCACATACAACTTTTTACCTCATTCTATAGGTATTAGTTACCAACACCTACATAAAATTGTCAACACCTTGGCTATAAATCCTGTTCTTCTTGTTAGCCTCACTCCCACTGATACTTATAGCAAAGGAAAATGATATTAGGTAACTGAAGAGTTAGAACTTAGACGTGCCCTATAAGATTCAAGAAAACCAGTACACTCTGCTGCATTTATAATAACCAACACTGCAAAAATTTAATTCATTTCCATAGCTTTAACTAATCTCGAATTCAATCAGTCAGCACAATACTCTTGTTCAACTAGGGCCCTCATTGACTGTGTGATGATGAAACTTTGGAAGTGAACAGTCTAGGGCCAACTTAAAAGGGGAAGATTACTGACGAAAATCTTTGGTAAATCTAATTACTTAATGGAGGAAACTGGAATATTTGCAACTGTCTCCGACTCAAATTTGTTATAAACCAATTTTAAGTTCTTCTCCGTTCAGTTTAGCTAACTTTCCAATCATGTTCTCTTGAATCTAACAGCTAAACCAAATGAGCATTCCTAATTCAAGGCTGTTTGAAGCAAAGTTGAAATCACGTCAAGTACCAACCACATCTTCAGAATATACTTCCAATCTGGAACAGAAGTGGCACATATTTATTTAACTATTTTGTAACGCATTAGTATGAACAAAAAAGTAGACGAGGAAATTACAAAAACGAGTTTCTAACTTAAATAATCCTTTAAGTTTTGGGGTAAGTTTAACTTCGTCCTTGCAGTATGATCTTGAGCATATTTAAACTAAGATCATATTTGAACTCCTAAGTTTAGTAGCGGAGGGACCTGCCCAACAAGTCTACAGTCTATACGTCTTTCTTTGATGGCAATCGTTGGTCGCATACTAAGTTTACAAAAATTAAGTGCGTTTGCTATCATTTAACAAGCTCCATTGAATGTGACGGAATGGTCGATGACGCTCTCATGGTTGTTCTATCTAAAAACACCTTCCTACTTCCGAGATTATCCTTCATTCTCACATCTGTCCACGAAAAAGAGCTAGTAATAAAATAACAGGACAAGTCTGTTGTGACTGTGAAATGATCCCACGCTATTAAAGACCTGTCATTGTTATCCGTCTGTCCTGGCCATCAAATGATACTTGCTCTCTATCTGCATTCAATTAAGTTTCCACACTTGCACTGTATGGACCAAGAAGCACACAAGAGCTATGAAGAGGTCAAGAAGGAGCTAGGAACTCTCAGAAAATGGAAATCTTCGAAATTTCAGGATAAAGCATTAAATGCTTAAAAGAAGGGGGTGCAGGAGCAGGAAATGATTAGATAAGCAACTATAACAGAAATCAAGTGGAGAAAGAGAAGGAATTTTTACACAAAGACATATGATATATTTAGACAGAGAAAAGAATGGTTGACAGGGACAACCCAAAGAGGATATGATGCAGGATCAATAAGGAGAATCATCGTCCTAGTGTAATCGATCAATGAAACTTCAGTTCTGAACATCATGCCTTTTGATTTCTAGCAATTCCTATCGACTTACTTATCAGGTTCTTCCTTTCAACCCCCGTTACCTCAGCTTATATATTAGTATGTGAAGATTCTCATCTGGTTTTGGGGCAAGCACATGCCTCGTGCTAGTCACGATAAATACTGATTTTTGCTTAAATTTTAAACATCTGCTCATTCTATTAGTATAATGGTCTAATGTATAGTTGTTATTTATCTCCTCCCTTTCTCTTTCTATGTTTTTGGGTTTAGGTATTTTTACACTGTTCTTGATATCCTGAATAAAGACAGTTCTCCACTAACCAAGATTATTTAGCTGCTGTTTTATTGGACTGATTAAAACCTTTATGAGCAGAAAATGTTGTAGTACTTTAGTATTTGGGTAGTTGTAGCTTAGGAATGATACTGACAATCTCAATTGTACATATAATTGTCTATACACACTTGAATTGCAGAATTAACACACTGTTAAAGAAAGATGCTTTTAGTTTGAAATAACAAAGCTCAATGACTATTCTGTCACATTTAACAGAGTTTGTAAATGGAGACCAAAAGTGCTTAGAGTTGGGGGTGGAAAATTTAGCCCATGTTGACCCCACCCAATTCAAACCATCTACAAGGCTGGCATGTAGCCCAATGTGACCCATGAGAAACCAGGTCAAAATATTTTAAAAAGACATTTATTTGTTTGATATGCTGTATATAGTCATCAAAAAAGAAAAAAAATTGGACGGGTTGGGTTATGACCCCATTTTTAGCCCATTTCAGCCCAAGTAACTTTTGGGTGGGTCATTGACACAACCATTTATTAAGAAAGCCCATTTTGACCCACCGAAATTTAGCCCAACTCCCTCAGAGTTATATTATATTGATGGAGATAAATCTACTCCCAAGCCTAAGGGACAGTTGGATTAAGAACTGGAATTCAAATAGACAATTAGCCAAGCAACCCGTAGTGTCACTTAACATGCTGTTGACATGACTAGATTCCATTTTGGTTACACCCTACCAATGCATAAAACAGACCAAATGTCTCTGCTTCTCCAATCCATTATGGACCACCAAAGCTTTTGAAAATAACTTAGAACAGCCTCAGCGTAGACTACCACATAAAGGAAGCAATAAGCAACTCGAAGGAAAAAAAACACCTAGAGATAAGGTTTCAGCACGTGATCAAAGGGTAACAATGCTGATGAAATGTTCTCACCGAGAGAAGTGAATATTGTTGCTCGAGAAAGACAAACCTAATTAATAATTAGCTTCCCCCCAAAAAAAAAAAAAAAAAGTATTTCACCCATGGTTTTTTGTGTAGTGGCTAGATATTCCAAAGCTGGGATGTTTGTTACCTGTATGAGGATGATATTTGCACCCTTCTGATGAGCAGCTCTAACCAATCTGCATCAAAGGAATATCTTAGAGCCAGAAAATGTAAATGTCACCGAAAAAATAAAATTGATTCCCTTTTACAAATCTAAACAACACATAGATGATCAATCATTTTTTTTCTGGATAACCATGGTGTCATTACCAACTTGCACACACCTCAACTAATTTGCACTGTACTTGATACCGGATAAATTTGTCCACTAGGACTTGAACATGGACATCTGAGAAGAAATCACGTAGTAATTTTGCCTCCACTAAGCACCCAAGAGTGCAGCCTAGTAATCAATGAAATGTATTGAGAACCATGAGGTCTCAAGTTCAAATCCCAATAAAGATATAAACACTAGGTGATTTCTTCTCATCTATCCTATCCTTGGTGGACAAAGTTACTTGGTACCTGTTGCTCGTGAGAAGTAACAGATATGCCGTGTAATTAGCGTGCAAGCTGGCTCCGACACGGTTATCAATAAAAATAAAAATTTATTCCACTCAAATTTAAATCTGAGGTTCTCGAACCCACTAAATTGACCACTGTGCTACATAGATGCTCAATAACACAAAATCCCAACCAATTCAATGACATAAAAGAAAGAAGCCTAAAAACTCAGAAACATTAAATCAACCTCTTACATTACATAAAACAACTCTACCGACAACTAAAAATTGAGGACACAACCTAAAGCCTTCAACTTTATTCTATAATCCCTAATTGAATTTCTATTGGACATTAAAAAAAAACAAATTGTCATAAATTAATTACTTAACTAACCGTTTTTATCTCAAAATCCGACTTTCTAACATAATAACTATTAGTTAAGCAATCATATCATGAATCAATTCTAATATCATCACAAATAACACAAAAAGGGCAACGAAAAGAAATCGAAAAAAAAAAACCTCTCGGCGGTGGCGACGTTGGTGGCAACATCGTCGGTACAGGCAAACTGCAGAGCAGCAACGGTGACTAATCGATTCTTCTCCGCCATTTTTGGCTCTT
>JAGDQO010002699.1:0-59371 GCA_018342035.1 Solanum appendiculatum
TTATTGACAGATTCAAATATTCAAAGAACATTCTTATAGAACGGCGTTTAATGTCCCTTTTGGGCAATACGAATGGAACGTTATGCCTTTTGGTTTGAAAAATGTCCCTTCTGAGTTTCAGAAAATCATGAATGATATTTTCAACCCTTATCTAGACTTTATAATAGTCTATATTGATGACATTTTAGTATATTCTAAGACATTTGAAATGCATATTAAGCATCTTGATATTTTAAAGAAAATTGTTATTCAAAATGGTTTAGTCATATCCAAACCTAAGATGAGCTTATTCCAAACTGAAGTTCGATTTTTAGGACATCATATTTGTCAAGGAAAGGTTATACCTATCCAGCGAGCAATTGAATTTGCATCAAAATTTCCTGATGTTATTACTGACAAAACTCAATTGCAGAGATTTTTGGGAAGTTTGAATTATATTTCCCCATTTTATAAAAAATATGACAGGTTGAAGAAAGGTTATAAGGAACCTTGGACTAACAATCATACTGCTTTAGTTAAAAATATTAAACAACGGGTTAATGCCCTGCCTTGTTTAACTCTAGCTAACCCTGCTTGGCAAAAAATTATTGAGACAGATGCGTCTAACATTGGTTATGTAGGAATATTAAAGCAAATAAATCCCCATGATAAATGTGAATATTTGATAAGATTTCATTCAGGAAAATGGACTGAATCCCAGAAGAAATATGCTACTGTGGCTCGTGAAATGTTGACAATTGTCAAACGTGTCTTAAAATTTCAAGACGATTTATATAATAAAATATTCTTAATAAAAACTAACGCTCAATCAGTAAAATTTATGTTTAATAAAGATTTTAAACATGATGCATCAAAAATGATATTTGCAAGGTGGCAAGCACAATTGGCCCCTTTTGATTTTGAAATTCTCTATAAAAAGGGAGTTGATAATTCTCTTCCAGATTTCTTATCATGCGAATACCTTCAGTAATGTCTCTAACATATTACTCAATGTTTTTAGAAGAGAAATTATTTGTCACTATTTTAAAGATTATATCTTTACCAAAAGATATGAAAATGATTATTGTTGATAAAATTATTGATTATTTGTTAAGAGAAGACTTCTCTGTTAATACCTACTGGGAAGTTGACGAGAGAGATGAATTAATATATGAATATTTATCAGAATAAAATATATTGTTATGTATGCAGGATGAACCCGCCATGGGTTAAAGGGAGAGGAAGAGCAAGAGGAGGAAGATCATCCTACTCTCAAGGATCTCCAGGAGCGTCATACGGCTCTAGTACAAACTCCCCAGTTATACAAATGGGGTAGAAGAGGATAATAAATGCAAAAATACCACAGTCTGCAAGTTCGTTGGTAAACCTGGAAGATATTCCAGAAGATAGCCCATTATATGCACAATTACAAGCATATTTGGAATCTCAAAAGCAAGGTGATACCTTCGCTTCTATGGCAAAGGAAGATAACGATGATATAAAATCGTTTGAACAAGTACCTAACAGAGAAATGATATTTCTGGTAGAAAACTCTGAAATCCAGAGGAAACATGAACTATGAAAGATATTTCAAAGGTATCTATTAAATGAATTATATTACCCGGGTGAGTCATACAAAACCCGTATTTATTACGAAACCATTCTTAAAGAAACAGGAAGTGCAGAATTTCAGCACTTCGCCAGAATGTCCGGCCATAGCTCAGAGGAACATAGTTTCTAAAAAAATATTATTAAGCAGATTATATCTGTTGAAGAAAGGGGAATATCGACCATGAACGGAAGACAGATAAGTCTCAACAAATCTCGAGTAAATTTTACTTATTGGGATTATATCCAAGCCTTTGATAAAGTGATTTATTATAATAATAGTAAACATAAACACACTTGGTTTATCAAAGTTTGCGCAAAGATATTTGATGCGGAAATTCCAAATTGGTTTTTAAAATGGTGGTCATACCACGGTCCGTCATCAAAGATTTTACCAGATTTATTTCTAAACTTGTTTAAAGAATGGACCAAAGTATCACCCAAACTAAATGAGTTATATCACGCAGATCATATCTGCTGTTTAGAAAAAATGGATCAAATATAAATTTTTATCGAATTCTCAATCCCTTGGATTCACAAGTGGACACCAGAATTAGGCTTTACCGAGGATCAAATACCTTGTTGATATAGGGTATTTTATAAAATTTTTTGGGACAAACTAATAAAAAGGGATCCCAAGACCAAGACATTGTTTGGTTAAGAACTTTTGGACTCTATCACTGAAAGAATCCAAGATTATTCGAAGACTCCTGCAAAGGAGATAATTTATGATAGTTCGGTAAGACATATTTCTAGAAGGATATCCTTCCAGGATGGTGATAAAAACGAGATGATTGAGAAATATCTCGAGCAAGTAAAAAGAAATTTACTGTAATCCATCAATCAATATGAAAAGTCGGACACTTCGATGAAAAGTGATGCAAGTAATGATGATATCACACTAGACTCACATTCAGTGGATGAAAAACATGATATTTCTGATGAGGCCTTGAAAAGAGCCGAAGCCCTTATTCGAAGTATGAAGGGAAAAGACAAAATATAAAAGCCGTCGGACCCACAGCACAGTAAAATACTGTGTAAACAGTAGATACACTGTTAACTAGGACCCAAATGTCGGGCCCATCAACTGTAGATAAAGTAGTTTTTTATTTATTTATAGGATCGTTTGGCCCTCACTTGAAGGCAAGCTTTTGTATACCTCTCTCTCTTGTTTTTGTATTCTCTCTCAAATCTGTAAACATATTTCTGAAGTAAATAAAAGTCTCTGAGATTGAAAGCACTTGGCCTTGCATCCCGGCCTTACAAGGTATTGTTTTGTTTTCTTTTAATACTTCTTATCTCTCCAAGCCAGGACGATGTCCGGCTAAGTAATTTCATATCTATGTTGAATATCTAACTTCTCTCTTATACTGACCATGAAAATAATCTAGACTCAATTTAAATATGAAGGAATTTTCGGTCTAGTGTTCTTGACTTGGTTTCGAGATGGTGGTATAGTCAGATCCTAGCACTACTCTTGTTGGCTTTGCCTTAGTGGCTCCGTCTACCCAGCCGGTTGACTTAAGCCCGTTAAAAGATGAGAAAAGGGCGATCTTTTCCCGGTTAGAACTGCTAGACACATGGGCTCAACTTGAGTAAGTACTACGATCTCGACAGACCCCTTGCTTGGGTAAAAGCGTTTCAAACCCAATCCATATAGTCATCAAAACTAGAAGAAAATTCTCTTGTATTTCGGTTGTGCCTATGCAGTACTACAGTACGGGTACTCCGATTGATAGATCTAGGTCGTTATGGCGGACTACCGCCCGACTACTGAGATCCTGAAATATATATATATATATATATATATATTATGTCGGTTTGATTTTTTTTCTTTTAATACCAAACCAAAGAAAGAGTGGTATATTTTTCCAACACCAAACCAACCAACCCAAATCACAAGTTGATTTTTTTTTAACTTAACTTGATTCGTTGGTTCAGTTTAACTTAATGATTTGGCTTGTACACCTATATTCATGACCATATACAATTTCAATTTTTAAATATAGGAGTATTTTCTTTATTTTGCAGGAAAAGTTTAGGGCGTCAAAATATCCCTCCTTTTTCTTCCGCAATTTCCCCCCTTTTAGTTTGCTCTAGGTAAGGGTGGCAAAATCAAGCCCAACCCACCCAACCCGACCCAACCCGACCCAACCCATTTAGGTTTGAGTTGGTTATTGATCCGCCCATTAGTAAGTTCAACCCATCTCAATCCAACTCATTTCAATCCATTAAAAATTGGGTTGATATGTAACCCGAATTGGATTTTGAGAAATCTTGTGAAAATATTATTAAATTTTTTTTTTTTGATTTTATATGTTATACATAGTTATAATAAAGAAAAAAAATAATTTTATTAGGTTTTAAAAGCTTATAAAATAAGAAATAAAACTATTAAAACTTAGTAAAATTGGGCGGGTTGGGTTATGACCCGTTACTAACCCGTTTTGACCCAACCCATTTTGACCCAACCCATTTTGACCCAAACAAATTTGGATTGGGTTGGGTCTTGACCCGTTTATTGTCTTGACCCATTTTGATCCGCCCAAACCCAACCTGCCCAATTGCCATTCCTAGCTCTAGGGTTCCCCATTTCATCTTTTCAACTGCTAGACTGAATTGAGTTCTTCGACTTGTTCGTTCATCTTTTCGAATAAAGGCTTGCAAGGTAAAGATTTCATTTGGGATGGAAATATTCATGTATTGTTGGTTGCAGGAATTAGTTTTCTATTAAGGGTTCTTTGGTTCGTTATGAAGTGGCACCTTCAAGGTCATTTATCTTCGCCTCTCTCTTTCTCTTTATTTTATTATGCCTAATCTTATTGTATGATGATTTTATTTTGTGTATTGATCTCCTTTTCGTTGCTCAAAAATGAAAATTGCTAGCGTTGATAACTAATTTTCTATTATCAATGTGTTTCCCTTATGAGTTTTTGCTAGTTTAGGATTTTGAATTATGTAATTGTCCTGCTCACTTTTGAACTTTGTCTCCATTCCTTACATGCTTAAAAAGATAAAATGTTTATATTGGATATTATTAAGACCATTAATAAGGCATCAAAATTTTGAGTATTGTAATATAGGATGTTCTTTCAGACATAACGAGGAGTATACTTTTCTTTATTTTTTGTCACAAAAAGTCTCAAAATCATCTCTCATCTTTGGATTTAGTAAAATATTAACCTTTATTTTTTTTAATCTAAAGCACTAATAGTCCTCCTTGTTTGCTAAATTGGTGCATTTTTAACATCTCTACTAGCTAACTAATAACTTATAAAAGAAAGAGTAGCTCATGTACTTATTATAACTCTGTTTTTCTTTTTATCCCCATAACAATGATTCAACTCACGATTTAACTAAACAAAAATTTCATATTGTTTTTCGTCAATCAACTTTCAGATATTCATGGAACTGTCCATTATTGGATCTAAAAAACTAAAAATCATTTGAAAGATTATCAAACAACTTGTGTAACTAAAAATTGTTATTGTTTTAATGAGTATAATAATATAACTAGCTATTATGAAATTTTCATCTCCTTTCTAAACGAACTTTCATATCTTGGTATTGGTTGCAATTACTTTAAATAATTTACTGATTTATTTATTCAATTTTCATGGCAATCAAGTTGTGCAAAACATATCAAGTAAAGGAAAGTCAACATAGTACTTTTCGTCGTCATTAGTTTGTTTTATTACTGTTACGTCAATAAGTTTCTTAGTATCGAAAATTGATTCTCAATGAACACACCAATAATAAATTAGGATGTCACATATTTCTTTCACTTTTTAATAGTAGTGTAAACAAAAGTGATCAAGGGTGGAGTAATTACCAGAGGAAAGATGGCTAGCAAAGATGGAATGAATGTGACTATGTAGTGTTATATCATATACGGTAGACCATACCAGTTACAACTGGGTTTGTGTGTCAGGCAGCAACCAGAGAAGCTGCAGAGCTTGTGATTTTGTATAATACGTTAAAAGCAGATGGTTGGTTAGACTTTACTGCATGCTTGTCTGACTGTTGCGAGAAGATCCTCTTACCTTTGGTATATCGCAAGAGCTTGAAATGCTCTTTTGCTCTTGATTGTTTAGTGCTTCTATTTTATCATACCTATAAACTTTGTGACATGTAGTCGAATTCAGATCATAAGGTGACCTATATTCAAATCAGAGCATTATTATTTAATTTACTTATATATGTATTATCTTTGTATAAAAGATGTTAGGTAAACAAGGCCAATCAATCATAACTGAAATGTAATCGTTTCATGGAGTCAAAATCATTTGTAGATGCTCATGATGAAATTGTAAGTTATATATATATACTTTTAGCTAATGGTATTTTAGTGCTGAAAGTATTGTGAACACCTTGTTGTGAACAAGTACTTGATATTTTCATCCCTAAGTAGGATCCTTTTAACATGACAATAAACACAATTTCATAAATGAGTCTTGGAGATAGTCTAATTGTATTGAATCATCTGGAGATTTCTCGCCAGCAAACATCTAGTTGTTATGCTGGAAGAAGCACATCATGACTGCATAAACAATAAAAAGCATCATTTTAGGTCTTTTAGTTTGCTTTTCATAAGTAGTGGTTATGGCTGTAAAATATGACTGAGCTTGTACATGTTCATAGGCTCCCTTTAACCAACATTGCCCTTTCTTGTGAGAATTTAAAAATTGTTATAAATAGGAGAAAGAAAGCTCCAAGTACTGAAATAAAGAATCAACATCTATTCCTGTAATTCTTTCCACACCAAATTATGAAGATAGAGACTTGCTAATTTAAAGAGAAAATAATTTGCGTTGTAAGGAATACATTACATGCCTGACCTCAAACTCTTTCAAGGATGGAATATTTAACTGCCATCATAGCAATCCAACAATAATAGTTGTCGCTATGACTTGAGATATCTGAAGACGACAAAAGTACTCGTGTCTTTGATCCTTAATACCTTTGGTGAAAAAAATTGAAAACTGTTTGCCCCTGGTCGGGGACCAAAATCTCTTGAATTAGGCCAACTCTGCACTTTGGGATCTTCTCCTACTTCATCAAAGCTACAAAACCTGTAAGTATGTGGTGCATGTTGGTTTATAAAATAGCTTCTAATAGGGAACATGAAAGTTTTGGTAAATTTTAACTACTGATTGTTGATTATCATTTGGTGTCCAGAAAACTACAATTATGAAAGTCTTTGTCGTTGTCACGACCCGATTTCTCGAGTCATGATAGCCCCTACCAACCCGCCAGTAGGCAAGCCAAACCCTGTCCCAGAACTTGAGAGTAATGGGACTGAAGGGGAAACTAACCTCAACTAAGCGAAACATAAATAACAGAACACACAAGAGGAAGGCGGAAGCGAACCCAAAACTATATATAACAAAGATACCTCCAAAGAACCTGGAAGTCACAAGTACAGAACTACTAAAAGAGAGTCCCAAAAGTGGATCACAGAAACAAGACTGTCTCAAAAGCAAAAGACAAGCCAAAATACATATACAGAAGGAGACAGGTGATCCCAGAACGTCATGTGCTCACCCTCGTCTCCGGAACAGACTGCTGCAGGCTCAACCTCAATGCTGATAGCTGGTGCTCGGACCTGTATCATGAAAACAGATGCAGAGTGTAGCATGAGTACCAAAACAACAGGTACCTAGTAGGCATCATAGGCCGACTGAGCAAGAAAGGTAAAAACAGATAGAAATGATAGAATCAAACACGAACAGAGGTCAACAGAACAAGAACTGAACAAACGAAAAACAAATCTAAGAATACCAAAACTAAACCCAGCTGGCCCCCTATAAGACCCAGAAGGTACACTCAAGCACAGACAAACAAGAACCCGAATGGACCCCCATAATCCCGACAGGTACACAGAAAAGCTAGATCTACGGAACTAAAGGAAACCAACTCCGAATCGAAACAACCAGTCAACTCCAATCCCGTCAACAAGTCAGACTTCCAAGTCGACTCACCTAGCCCGCTAACAACTCAGGGGGCCCTACCCAGCCAGTCGAGTGCTGTGGGGGGGGTGTACGATGACCCCTCCAAAGGCCCTGATATCGAACCGCCCAATTGGCTAACACTTCGGGAGCCTTGCCCATGCCAGCCAAGTGAGCCATCTAACACTCCCGGGGGCCTTACCCAGCCGCGGGGCATGCCAACTCTGAAGAGGACCTTAACTAACTTATGTCCAATTGCCTAGCCGACTAACACTCCGGGGCCCCTACCCAGCTAGCCAAGTGAGTCAGCTAACACTCCCGGGGTCCTACCCAAGCCAGACATAGCGTATAAGGTGAACCAACTTCGTAGAGGATCTTAAATTCCAAACCATTCTGGATCGACGTCCACCACCAACCACATAATAACGAGCGCATCAACTCCAAGCCGTCGTGGGTCGACGTCCACTACCAATCACATCACCACAGAACCGACCTCGAAGCATCCAACCAGGAAGATACCACGCCTCCAATAATGCATCGACACCATAGAAAAGGGGGAGAGAAGACAGAAGGATCGCAAGCACTACAAAGCCAAAACTAAGTTCAACTATCAGACCCAAGTCTGCTATGCCGGTCTACAAGGACCTAGTCCATCCAAATCGACGTCGGATACATACCAAAGTTAACCAGGTGCATAGGTCTAAGTCAACACTAGTCTATCCTAAACTAAGGCCAAAGATATACTCCAACACAATAAACGACCAACCAAATAATCCGCATGCAACAACATATAAACAGCCGAACAGGTAATACACAACAACCACAGATAAGCAACCCTCCAATAACATGGTACTAACCCCGAAACAGCCCAAAAATTAACCCTAAAGCATGGTTTCTGAGAATAAGAGAAGAAATACTAGCTACCCACCCCAAATTTATACAAATTAACATGTATTTACACAATTAGGCTCAATTTAAAGGAAGGAAGCTGTAAAGGCAGACCGCGCGCGCTCCAAGTAACTCTGTCGGAGCTTTTCCCTTCTGAACGGCCTCGGATTGCTGCCACGCTATCAAAAATAGAATCACAGCATCAACACGGTCGTTTAGACACTAAAATCATCAAAATCGGACACAGACCAATTTCAGAGTCAAAATCAAGAAATGTGGGACCTGCTCCGGAATTTCCAGAATTGACTCCGTGAAGAGGTCCCAAACCCTCCCCCGAGCTTGTGTTCCAAAACGGAACACCCCTCGTGGCTCGGATCAGCTCCATGCAACAACAAACCCATTATGCAAAACTTTACACAATAGGCTTAAGGTAGCAACTTACACCTCAAATTCACGGAAATCGAGGACCACCCAACACTATCCGAGCACTAACCCACACAGCCAACAAGATTCTGAACACCTTGGACTTCGAATCACCGAAAACCAACTTAAAATGAGAAAGATATCAATTTCCAAACTTTATTCCAACATAAACCCGACTGCCCCTATTTATACTGCCAGACACGCTAACCTCCGCGAACGCGGAGGGAAAACAACCACAGATTCGCGAACGCGGCCAGGGGCTCGTGAACGCGGAGTGACAACAACTACACCTCCGCGAACGCGGCTAAGGGTCCGCGAACGCGGAGAGAAAGGCTCTCTAGACATCCCAGACCTCCGCGAATGAGGAGCCAAGCCCACGAACGCGGAGAAGAAAGACCCACACCTCGCCGAACGCAGAGCCAATTCTGCGAATGCGGAGAAGGAATGGGTCTGCAACATCAACTGTGCACTAGTTGAGTTTTGGGCATTCCCAAAACTCCGACGGGGTGCTCGGGATTCGTTCGGAACCCCGTGAACGCAAATGAGAAATGCTATCCCATCAAATTCAACATTTCGGACTCAATGGGGCAGTCAAAATTTCCATATGAGGTCGTTTCGATAAAAAGTGGGTCCCACACCCAAAGCGCCATTTTAGCCAAATTCTACCAAGGGCCTCATAATTAGACCGGAAGCCCCGGGAAGCACACAAAGGGTCATTCCAGACCAAACTAGGCATTCCATAACTAACCGCGCTGACGGAATTCTCATCCAAGTGCGTTTACCAAGAATGTTGACCAAAGTCAAACTTATGCCAAATTTCAAAGGCTAAAGCACCAAGTGGCCCCAAAGTCACACCGACAGCCTCGGGACTCGTGCCAATCATGCTACTAGCCTAATTTGACCGCTCCGGAGCTAATGGAGCCGCCAAAATTCCCATCTGAGGTTGTTTACCTGAGATTATGACCGAAATTAACTTTTCAAGTTTCAAAAGCTCCAAAACAGGAAAACAGGCATAAAACCCAAACGAACGACCAGGCGACCGAACAGTCAGTGCCAGCAAGTCATAAATGACTTGGGGTCGCTACAGGAATGCTCTAAACGATGAAAAGAAGGCATAAACATAGAAATGACCTAGAGGGTCATTACAGGCGTCCATCTAAGTTCTGTTTTCTTTCATGTCGATCAAACGAAATGTTTGAAAGTCTTTGTCACTTGTCTAGATTCTGATTTATTTGTGTGTGTCGGTCGCCATCATCCTGATTTCATTTTATATACAAAAGATGTGAAAAAATCGTTGTAGAGATTTTATTTCTTTATAATAAAAGGGTGCCGAAATGAAAATATGAATTCGTTTACTTTTTTTCTTGATCACTGCCAGTTTTCACATTAAAAGGGCATCCTATGTATGTATCAGTGATGTTCTGATTTGTTCAATTCTTTATTGAGTTTTTATCTGATGCCAGATTTATGAAATGTTTTTCAAATGTTGTCTGCTTGGTTACTTTCTGATGAATAGCTGCAACTACTGTATTTTATTGCAAATAGTTACTGCATTTGAGGCTGATCTCTGCTATATTTTGAGAATATTTTTTGCTGCAAGCTATGGCTGATTCCTTCTATTTTTTGGGACTATTTGCTGCTACGATTTGAGGCCAATTTGTTGCTGAATTTTGGGCCATTTGCAGCTGCGTTTTGAGGCTGATTCCTGATGCAATTTGGGAAAAACTGATGCGTCTTTGTCCAATTAGTTCCTGTACTTGGGCAGATTTGAGGCCAAGTGACTGATTGTGTTATTTTGACAAAATAGATGTTGCATTCTTTATGATCTTGTACTAATTTAAATGATACTACAAAAGGCTGTCGAAATTAACTTGAGGCCACACCTCTTTGGAATAGTCGTCCATGATTTGGGCCCTTCGGATGCTTGTGATTAGTGACAAAACATTTTATCTTTAAACACTTGAATTTTAATGGTGACTAAATTATATTTTTTAAAGTGGTCACATTTTCATCATAAAAGTATGATATTTAGTGACAAGAATAATTGTCTCAAAATTGCCTACTTACAAATTAACTTTGTAGTTTATGACAATTGCGACTGTCACTAATTATAATATTTTGTAGTGAATTTTATTTTGTCAATAAATGAAATATTTTTAGTGACGACATGATTATTTTCAACTACAAAATTTTAGAAAATAAATTTGTCACTAATTTATACATTTAGGGACAAAAGAATTTGTATGTAAAAAGTAGTTTTTAGTAGCAGGCAGTTACACAAGTACCATTTATATAATTTACCTTGAATCTATTGATTAAGTATTAACTAATGATGCCTTATGTACGCTCGCAAATGTTGAACTACTGACATGATAAGTTTGCTCACTAAGCATATTGTCTAAAATTCGAAGTTATGCAATGAGGGCATCTAATTTCTCTGAAATTATTTCAAATCAGTAGAATCGATATAAGAATCAAGAATACACCATAGGTCACCATATTGCTAAGATAAAAAGATGGTTGTCCAGTAATAGAAAGTGCTGGTAGAGAACTCTTCAACTCACATATATGTGAACTTCACTCAAAAGATAACTTGTAAGAATTTCTTATCATTAAGTTAGTAATGGATCAGATAATGAGGCATACAGATTAATATTTGATAGTGATTGTAAAATTATCGAAGTTACTGGTACCCTAGATGTTAGATGTACTAACTTATCATTAAAAGAAGCTCTTTATAGTAGATGTTAATTATAGGTAAAATAGAACTTGCACCAATAGGAAGCTATGTCTGATTAGATTATTTGGAAGCATTAACTTATAATTACATGGAATTTTTTTATTATACTAAGCTTATCAGGTTGTAGGATAAACCGTTTGGAAAATTGGAAAAATCGAGTTCCAAACCGACAATCCTAAAGTCAAATAACGCTAATTATCAATTTATCATAACAGAAGGAGTTCAGCAACCAAGAAATTGTAATTCATTATTCATTCAGCTTTCAGAAATTCACAATCAAATAATTTGCGGAAAAAAGTTAACTAATGACTAATGCAAAATATGATGAAAGTTTTCAATGAACACCTCCTCACTTATTTCTGTTCAAGAAAACATTAATTGTGCAGTAATGAGTGGTAAATTTGTACTCATTTAAGGTCCATTTAGCTCAATAATTAGTGTTCTCAATGCCTAATTTTGTCCTATTCTGATAAAATATTAATGATTTGCAGTTATGAAGGAAATTGAACAAGGCAAGGATTGATGTTTGAAAGAATGACCAAAATTGCAAAAAGAAGTGCAAACTATACATTGTTGATCGCCTAACAAGAAGGGCGGATCGCCCAATGAGCACGAACATCGCCCAAAGTGACAGTACTACAAGAAAAGATTAAATGCTCGATAGGTGAACAAAGGTGGTATTCAGCGATTTGACGAACGTGAAAGGCTGACTCAATCGAGTTCGCCAACTGAGGTTTAAACACCTGAAGTTTAGAACATTAAAAGGCGATTCACCGAGTGAACTCAACGAGCCCGACTAATGTCACCGATTCAGTTGTGAATTGGACTTTGGGCCCAAATTTTGAGAAATTATAAATAGCCCAAAGAAGAGTTCCTTTTTAGAGAGTTCCTTTTTGGAGAGGTTCCAGTTTAGTTTTCAGAAGAGAGAAATACTTTTATCTTTGAAGAACACTTTTCTAGTTATTTGGGTTTTATAACTTTGTGCTTGATTTTGACAAATTGAAGTTGAATCCAAAATGGGTTTGCTTATAATTGCCCAATTTCATGTTACCCATGGCTGCTTTCATGGAAGGTATAATTTCTTTACCTTTTGTGATGGGTGGCTAAAACTCCAAGATCTAGGGGCGCATTTATGGGGTTGGATGTTGATTTAATGTAGTGGATATTGTGTTATGCTCTGTTTTGCTGCTATTCATACATGAATTTGGTCTAATTAGCATGGGGTTAATTTATGAGTTAAGGCTGCAAACTTAATTTCTACTTCCGATCTCCGGTTGATGCTCGAAAGAGATTAATTGGAGTGGGTAATTAGTTCGATACTAGCAATTTAAGTTTGATGTCTGTAGCTTGCTTGAAAATAGAGGTTATGGGTCAGATCTATTTTCCCTTTATTTTTCTCCTTTCTCCCCCTTTTTCTTTATTTGGTTTCTTTTATTTTATTTTTCAATTCCTTTATTTCCTTTCCTTCCCTTTTCTTTCTCTTTTTTTATTCTTTATTATTTTTCTTTCTTTACCATTTATTTATTTTTCAAATCATAATATTCTTTATTTTTCACCATAATTTAATTTCATATATATTATGGAGCGAAGAGGCTCACTCTTGCTTTTCGTATGCCAGCCCTTATGGTTTAATCCTTTAGTGCGACCTCTATGATAACATCACAATATATCTTATACTGTTAAGGTTTCATTGGGGTTTGCTTCAGTTCGTAATGATACTACCACAATATATCTATATAATCCATCAAGGAGAGAATCATCAATGATACTATCACAATATATCATATACTAGCATGATATCATTAAAGATTGTTTCATATAATCAGTAACACTCCTCAGATCATGTGTGATACCATCAAAGTATGTGAATGTACTATTGTGGTAGTAGTAAGATTTCCTTCATTCATTCATAAAACTACTCATTCGTTAAAGATACCATAACAATATATTTATATGTTGTTATGGTATCATTAAGGTTTCCTACGTTCATTCATATACAACCAATTCATTTCTCAATATAATGATATCAACACGTTATGTATGTATATATATGAGGTCTCAAATCAATTCTTTGAATCACTTCTACGGGCACTTCCTACGGCTTGTAGACCCTCCTACGATTCGTCGTGCTCATTCGAAGGTCAAACATCAGAGCCTTGACATTTCCCAATACTCAGACCAATCCTACAACTGCCTTTCTATGGCCCGTAGGTTGAACTCATAGATCATTGCATCAGTGCAAAAACAGAACTTTTCCTTTCCAATCCGACTTTCCAATTTCCGAGGTGTTACAAAAAAAGAAAACAAAAAGAATGTAAAAAATCATAATTTCTAACATGGCGCTGATGTGGCAGCGAGTGTAATACACCACATACTGTGATAGCGGTGTTACATGTCTCAGGGTGGTATTAAATTCACTTTTAAATAGCAAGGGTGTTTAATAGATCGTTATAATAGTTTAAGCATGTAACTGACTTTTCGGTACAAGTTTGAGGGAGAATTTATGAAGGAAAAAATAAAAGCAGGAAAAAAAATAGAGAAAATAAACAAATAAAGAAATATATGAAGAAAAAAAAAGAAGGAAAGGAGTATATAAAATAAAAAATGAGTTTGAATTAAATTATGGTGTAAAAAAATAAAGAATAAAATAATTTGAAAAAAAATGCATAAAAATAAAATAAAAGGGAAAAAGAAACGAGAAAAAAGAAGGGGCAATATATATAGTTGTTGTGCCTTTAAAAAATTCTTTGTGATGTTGTTTTTCCCTCCACAAATATTAAGTTTCTTGATTTCCTTACCTCTTTCTATTCTTCCCGTTCTTGGTTTTCAAATTGAACATCTTTTTTCAATTTCATCATCTTTGCAATGGATATGGATTTTCTGGGTTTGTGGAAAACTCTTTCAGTTTTAGTGAAAGTCCGCACGCGAATTGAAGCAAAATTGCACGATATTGAAGAACAAGTGCACAACAATGCTCATCATATGATCGAAAGTCTAACTTCTATGGAAACATACCACAGTCAATTGAAAACCTACATACAGAATGACTGTGTACGACTAGCAAAGCAGTATCGCATGGATAGGATAGTTTACATGTATGATTTTTAAGTGCTTTCTGGGAAAATGTTTTTATTTCTTGTTTTTTTCTTTTTACTTCTGTGCTAAATTCTTCAATGTTTATGTAGAATTTGATGAGAATCAATCATTTTAAAATTTTAAGTTTTACTACTATCTTAATTTTCAAGTAGGTCGTGGAGATGCTTTGCCCGACAGGGATTCACTATTTCAAGCATAATTTTTTTCTTCGAGCTTGGAATTAGGCAAACTTGGTGGCGTTGGAAAGAGGATTCAGAGATCTTTAATATGATAGGTCATGGGCTACCTAATGCATTTTGTACTAAAAGATATGATCGTTTGAAATTGACCCTAAGTTCGAAGTCTGATAAGCCTCCTTCACGGACGACTTTATGGTCCGTGTGAAGCTTCATGGACCGTCTATGCGTCCGTGATCCTTCACAGTGGCCTAAGGGGTGCAACCTCACTTAAAACCGACAAGGTGACCTTCAAGAGGGGCTTGACGGGCCGTCTAAGGCATGATAGCCCGTCTAGTGGGTCGTCATGCTTCCCTGCCCGACATTGCTTCACTAAAACGAGCATAACATTTTACTCCGGGCTCGGAATTAGGCGAACTTGATGGCGTTGGAAAGAGGACTCAAAGACCTATAATTTGAACCTTTAACTTATTGAACCAAGCACGTGGTGCTTGTTTGAGGCCTTATAAGGCCTTGTTCAATTTGCACACGAAATGCGGCCGATGAGGATCAACGAATCCTTTCTGTTGCTCCATAAACACTTGCTCAAAGAGATCACCATTTAAGAATGCATTGTTAATGTCAACTTGTCGAACATACCACTTATTTGTTACAGCTAAAGACAAGATTAGACGAACAATTGTGGGCTTAACAAAGGGACTAAAAGTATCAAAGTACTCAACACCTTCCTCTTGGTGAGAACCTTTAGCTATAAGACGAGCTTTGTGACGTTCAATTGATCCATCGACTTTCCTCTTAATCTTGTAGACCCATTTACAACCAACAATGTTAGAGTTAGATGGCGGTGGAACTAATGTTCATGTCTTATTTCACATAAGAGCTAAAAATTATGTCTGCATAGCATGGTGCCATTCAGGAAATTTGGAGGCTTGATGATAGGTTGTAGGTTCTGGAATGTGACAGGGATCGGGAGGTAGAGAATGTCGAGATGTTGTAAGAGCTTTTGGTTTTACTTCGAACAACCATATGATGGAGAGAGGTGTCTGAGGGGCGAAAATAGGAAGGAGTTGTACTCGGGTAAGAGGAATCAGTAGATTGTGGTAGATGCTCAGGTGGGTCAGTGGATGGTGTATTCTCTATTTGTGGAGGAGCCAGAGAGGGTACAGTAGAGGGCAAGTTTGGATGATTAGTGTGCTCAGATGAGGGGATAGATGATGCAACTGGAATATTTGATGATGACCTTGGCGCGATAGAGTGTGTAGGAGAATGTGAACGCACTAGATGTTGAGAAGCTTGATCGAGTAAAGATAAAGATGGGTAGCTAGAATGTGACGAGGGAGATGAGGATTTTGTGATTGGCAACATGGAGGAATAAGGGAAAGCATTTTCATCAAATACAACGTGGCGAGTAATATAAATTCGAGAAGATGCAACATGATAATAGAGGTAACCTTTGTGATGAGAACTATACCCGATAAAGACACAAAGAAAATATCGAAAATCAACTTTATGATGATTGTAGGGTCGAAGAAAGGGATAACAAAGGCAACAAAAACTCTTAAGAAAACCATAATCAGGAGAACTTTTGTAAAGTAATTGATATGGTGATTTGAAAGACAGAGAAGAGGACATAGTAATATTGGATTGGTATGTAGCAGTGTTAAATGCATGCTCCCAAAATTGAAATGGAAGAGAAGCATGGGAAAGAAGAGCGAGTCCTTTTTTCAATTATAATTCGATTTCGGCGTTCCGATGCACCATTTTGTTGAGGTGTAAGGACAAGAGATACGATGATGAATACCATGATTCTGTAAAAAGGATGATACATTTCGGTACTCACCTCCCCAATCAGTTTGGACTGATTTTATTTTAGTTCCAAACCGCGTTTCAATTAAAGACTTAAATTGAGTGAAAAGTTGAAAGACTTGTGATTTATGTAACATGAAATATATCCAAATAAACTTGGTGCAATCATCAATGAATAAAACAAAGTAGGAAGATCCATTAACAGAAGGAACTGGTGAAGGTCCCTAAACATCGAAATAAATTAATTGAAAAGGACTACTACTAGAAACATGAGAATGGGAAAAGGGTAAGCGTCTACTCTTGCCTAGTTGACGAGGTGCGCAAACATTAGGAAAATCGGAACTAGAAGAAGGTAGCCTAAAGTTAGACACAAGCCGCTGAAGAAGAGCTTCATTTGGATGAGCCAGATGATGCTGCCAACCAACCAAAGAAGTGTGTTCACCAAGAAATGAGGTGATGAAGGTTGAAGACGGTAAAGGTCATCATCAAGTGTTCCTCGAAGCAATTTCCTGCCCTGCAAACCCTTCACATAACAAACATAAGGATGATAGACATTGTTATCACGAGTTAATTTAGCAACACTAAGTAAATTCTTGGAAATTTGTGGGACATGGAGAATATTATTAAGATGAATGGGTTGTGCGTGTGTAGACAGAATTGATGAGCCTATATGCGAAATAGGAATTTTCATACCATTACAACTGCTAAACCATCATTGCCGGTGTAAGTCTGTAAGGAGAGATTAGCCATGTCTGAGGTCACATGATGTGTAGCACCCGAATCAAAGTACCAAGTAGGATCAACAATAGCCGAAGGAGAAGCAAGATGTGCTTGTTTGGGAACGGATCGGGACGGTGTTTGCCTTGTTGGTGGAAAATCTTTTTCGTTGGAGCGATTACAGCAATTACTAGCATCATGATTATTTTTACCACATATTTGACATTGCACACGTCACTTGGACTGACGATTATTGGACTGAGAGGAATGTGAATATTGATGAGGTACCATAGATTGAGCGTTATTATGAGAATGTGAGCAAGGTAATTAGAGAGCGGGAGAGGGCCATGAATGGATGATTGGTTTACGTTAAGGGGTGGAGCAGATTGAAGAAAGGATGAATTGTGTGTTAAGAGAGTATGAGAAGGAGCAGCGCCGAATTGAGTATTAATGGTGGTAGAACGAAGTTCTTCAGCTAAGCGTTCTTTTTCTTGAAGAAGAAGTCCTAACAGTTCTTCAGGAGTAATAGGACCAGAACGCATATTAAATGCAGCCTTGAAAATTCCAAACGAAGAGTCAAGTCCATTAAGAATGAATGAGATGAAGTCATCATCTTGTACAAAGTACAAGCTTTCTGCTAGAGAATCGGCAATGGCGCGTTTCTTTTAAAAGTACTCTAGGATGGAGAGATTGCTTTTAGAAAGATTTTGAAGTTGAAATTTTAATTGCATGACTTGAGCTCGCGTTTGTGATTGAAACAATTGCTCGATTTTGGTCCAAGCATCATAGGAAGAGGAGGCTCGAGTTAAGTGACCAAGAAGTGGATCAGAAATTATTTGACGAAGCCAAACAAGAATAAGAAGATCGCTACGTCGCCATTCCTCATAAGCAGGGTTAGAAGTGATTTCTGGTTGTGCTTGGGTTGTAGAGGATGCTATAGCAGTAGTGATTGAAGTTGGGGTGACAGTAATAGTTTTTGGAGGAGGATTAGAACCAAGAACAAAGGAGTCAAGAGAGAGGCTTTGAGTATGTCCAAAGTATTTTCTTTCCAAAGAGAATAATTATTTCTATCAAGTTTGAGAGAAAGGTCTGGTAGTTGAATAATGGAGGAAGTACTAGGTTGTTTTGCAAGTGAGAACAGGTTTCCAGAATTTTGAGAAGTGGCCATAGGATCGATGGGAAAATCTGATACCATAATAAGATTAAGAACAAGAAGAGTTTGAGAAAATAAGAGCAGATTGAATTGTTCTGCCGTTTTGCTTTTTATTTATAGACTTAGTGCATGTTGATGATAAATATAAGACTCCTTATCTAATATCTATTCTAAAAGGAAGAGTAATCCTTTTGTTACGGGGAAAGGCTTCAAAATAATTTTTTTTTAAAAAAGTAATCCTTAGTACATGTTGATGATAAAGTATGATGGCCCTATCGGTGTGGGGTTATACACCGGATTCCATGTTGATAGCTCACATGGTCTTACATATCGTTTAAGGCTAATTTCCCCACAACAATGAACTAAAGTGACTTAAAGGCTTTTCTTAAGTAATTCAAGTATGTATGACTTGCATGGACCTTAAATGATGATGCTTATGCTATTCTACTCTTTCTATCATGTTTTCACTTGGTCATTGCATGTTTATGAATATGTTCCCCTTTTGGCATGTTTAAGGGATTATGTGCATGGCTATCATACTTGGTACTTGATTTTACTAACGCATAATCTTGCCTATATTGACTTGTTGATGTAGGGCTCGTCGATTCTCCATCTATTCGTGGCTAGAGCTTAGTAGAAGAGTTGTGAAGACTTGGTGAGTCCTCATCCATCCGAGGACATAGCCTTGTTAGTCTTATATTTCTATGTTCTTCCTTTTGACATTGTATTGGGTTACGTCCCAAATGCTATTTCTCATTCTTATGTTAGATTGGCTTTGAGACATATGATGTAGACTTCCGCTATTTTCCTTAAAAGCCTTGTTATGACATTGCCTTTGATTCTCTTAATTCTCTATGATCTTGTATGTATGTATGCTAAGTGGCTTGTATGAGGCCTCTCGGGGTCTTGTATGCCATGTCACATCTAGGGGGTACCTTGGGTCGTGACAAAAAAGTAGAACCAGGGTCAAACAAAACTGTAGCAGGTCTATGGCACACTAGAACAATACTTGTAATAACTGCATCGACGATCTCTACTTGTGGATGACTTGGAAAAGCATAATAATGAGCTCTATCACCCTCACTCTGAGCACCACCTCAGCCACCACCTCAACCTGTCTAAGAACCACCACGACCCTCCTAGTCGTTTTAGGAATTTTACTTGTTTCCTCTATTTTTTAACACTTCTCGTAATTTTTATATGTGATTTATGAATTATATGGATGTGTAGTATGAATCCTTAGTTTTTCGAGAGTGCTATTTTGATGTCCCCAACAGATTTGAAACATAAATTTTAGTCAATTTCCATATTTGTTTTGTTTAGTGGTATTTCGAACAAATTCCAAAGGTCTATTTGATATTTTGGTTATTTTAGACAACTAATTTAATTGGTGGTTGTTTTACACACTCATACCTCTTTACTTTGATGTCCCTTCAACAATTATCCAGAATGACTATTTTTTCTTTCCTCAGCCCTGACGTCAACGCTCTTTTGTATTCTGTCTTTTTTATATTTTATTTTGAGATAGGTTCAGCCTTTCTTTTCATGTAAAATGTTGTTCTCTTCCTTTTTGCTTTTTTATTTTTCTTTAAAAAAAAAAAAAATTAAAAATAAATATAATAGCTAATTTTTTTAGGTTAATAAAAATATAGAAAAATTAAATAACTAGAGTACAACAAAATGTAATTAAAAGATACTAAAGTTGGTAGCTTATTTATTAAAATCAAAATTAATAAAAAATATATTTTTTGTACTCCTTTTCTTCTTTTTTATTTTTTTTTATTTTTTCTCATTTATTTCTTTATTCAGTTATTTTTCTCTATTTTTCCTCTTTTTTTCCCTTTATTTTTCTCCTTTCTCCCCCTTTTTCTTTATTTGGTTTCTTTTATTTTATTTTTCAATTCCTTTATTTCCTTTCCTTCCCTTTTCTTTCTCTTTTTTTATTCTTTATTATTTTTCTTTCTTTACCATTTATTTATTTTTCAAATCATAATATTCTTTATTTTTCACCATAATTTAACTTCATATATATTATGGAGCGAAGAGGCTCACTCTTGCTTTTCGTATGCCAGCCCTTATGGTTTAATCCTTTAGTGCGACCTCTATGATAACATCACAATATATCTTATACTGTTAAGGTTTCATTGGGGTTTGCTTCAGTTCGTAATGATACTACCACAATATATCTATATAATCCATCAAGGAGAGAATCATCAATGATACTATCACAATATATCATATACTAGCATGATATCATTAAAGATTGTTTCATATAATCAGTAACACTCCTCAGATCATGTGTGATACCATCAAAGTATGTGAATGTACTATTGTGGTAGTAGTAAGATTTCCTTCATTCATTCATAAAACTACTCATTCGTTAAAGATACCATAACAATATATTTATATGTTGTTATGGTATCATTAAGGTTTCCTACGTTCATTCATATACAACCAATTCATTTCTCAATATAATGATATCAACACGTTATGTATGTATATATATGAGGTCTCAAATCAATTCTTTGAATCACTTCTACGGGCACTTCCTACGGCTTGTAGACCCTCCTACGATTCGTCGTGCTCATTCGAAGGTCAAACATCAGAGCCTTGACATTTCCCAATACTCAGACCAATCCTACAACTGCCTTTCTATGGCCCGTAGGTTGAACTCATAGATCATTGCATCAGTGCAAAAACAGAACTTTTCCTTTCCAATCCGACTTTCCAATTTCCGAGGTGTTACAAAAAAAGAAAACAAAAAGAATATAAAAAATCATAATTTCTAACATGGCGCTGATGTGGCAGCGAGTGTAATACACCACATACTGTGATAGTGGTGTTACATGTCTCAGGGTGGTATTAAATTCACTTTTAAATAGCAAGGGTGTTTAATAGATCGTTATAATAGTTTAAGCATGTAACTGACTTTTCGGTACAAGTTTGAGGGAGAATTTATGAAGGAAAAAATAAAAGCAGGAAAAAAAATAGAGAAAATAAACAAATAAAGAAATATATGAAGAAAAAAAAAGAAGGAAAGGAGTATATAAAATAAAAAATGAGTTTGAATTAAATTATGGTGTAAAAAAATAAAGAATAAAATAATTTGAAAAAAAATGCATAAAAATAAAATAAAAGGGAAAAAGAAACGAGAAAAAAGAAGGGGCAATATATATAGTTGTTGTGCCTTTAAAAAATTCTTTGTGATGTTGTTTTTCCCTCCACAAATATTAAGTTTCTTGATTTCCTTACCTCTTTCTATTCTTCCCGTTCTTGGTTTTCAAATTGAACATCTTTTTTCAATTTCATCATCTTTGCAATGGATATGGATTTTCTGGGTTTGTGGAAAACTCTTTCAGTTTTAGTGAAAGACCGCACGCGAATTGAAGCAAAATTGCACGATATTGAAGAACAAGTGCACAACAATGCTCATCATATGATCGAAAGTCTAACTTCTATGGAAACATACCACGGTCAATTGAAAAGGAACATACGGAGTGACTGTGTACGACTAGCAAAGCAGTATCGCATAGATAGGATAGTTTACAGGTATGATTTTTAAGTGCTTTCTGGGAAAATGTTTTTATTTCTTGTTTTTTTCTTTTTACTTCTGTGCTAAATTCTTCAATGTTTATGTAGAATTTGATGAGAATCAATCATTTTAAAATTTTAAGTTTTACTACTATCTTAATTTTCAAATGTAGAATTGTTGTTTGAAGCATGCCATAGTCCGAGAATCATTCTTTCGCATAAGTTTGATTTGGGACTTTCGGAACCAATGTTAGGGTGGTGCAGTTGATTACCCTCAATAGTTTTCTGTTATGGAAGAAGCTTAACACTGCGGAGATCACATCAGATCCCACAACTCGCCAGTAGTTGTTGGTGAGCTAGTGTTAGACACGGGCCGTATCAGATTGTGGTTATAAGAAAAGGACAGATAAAAGAAAACGTAATTGTGAGAGGAAAGAATAGCATATAGGAATGTTGATGTGGGAGTACTGGGGAAGAAGTAATGGACGATATAGATTTGGATACTCAGAATGTGTTATCGCTTTCTGAAACTGTTGAGCCACCATCAAATTTCATCTTGCCACTATTGAGGTACCAAAAGGAGTGGTTGGCTTGCTCATTAAAGCAAGAACGTCTCCAACCAAAAGGGGTATTCTTGCTGATGAAATGGGAATGGGGAAGACAGTAATGCGAATTACGAAAAAGATTCCACTGTATTGTCATCTTCATCCAGTACTTCCCTCAAATATTAAAAGGAACTCTTGCTGTATGTCCTTTGATTGGAGCAATGCAATGGTTTCGCCAGATTGAACAATTTCGTTCGTGTGTGTTCTTGTGTAGTCTGATAGTTTGTGGGTTTGGGGGATATAAACTCTTTCGTGCAACCTTTAAATATTCTTGTTCTTGTTTACGCTTACAGAAGGCCGGATACACTATGGAGATAGGCTACAAGGAGTATCTGGAAAACACACCACAGGGACGTGATGCAGTTTCAGGGATTGTAGCACTGTTGAAGAATAATCCTGACCAAATTACCATCTTCGTAAATGTTTTCACCAGGAAGACAGTATTAGTGGAGGTCCCGTCCTCTTGCACAGTGCAAGACGTTAAGGATAAACTAGAAAAAACAGTAGGGATTCCCCCTATTAAGCAGATAATATATTTTCAAGGGCAAGAGTTGATGAATGATCGAACCACAGTGGCAGATTATGGCATCCTCCACAAATCAAATCTCTACCTATATCTTCGTCTGACACCTCTTATGAACACCTGAGTGTTGCACAGCTCACTGTTTTGCTGCTACATTGCAAGTTCAATAAAGCAACCGGTCATCCAAAAGACCAATCATTCAACTGCATATGTGAAGAAGCTGTTCAGAAAATAAAATTTCGAAAATTTTGCTTAGATTAGAGAGTCGTTCTTTTGTGTACATTTGAGTTTGTCAACTAAGTACTTTTTGTTGTTTCTAAAGCACATTTTCTCTTTTACCATTCTTATGGTCTGATTTCTTTATATGTTACATTTGGAATGTAATTTCATTTTCGCAAGAATCTCACCTTTGGTATTATAACAGAAGATTCTGCAATATTTGTGTCCAAAATAATCTAGTCTAGAGCACATAAAGAAAATGCATAATTAAGAAGGCAGAAAATGTATCGTATTCAGCTAGATGAAGTAAGTAGTATCATATCTGCAAGACCCTCTCCTCTGTTTACAGGCAACTCCTTCGATACGCTACATCAGCCCCATCTCCTCCAAAAACAAAACCCTCACAGTTCCCTACGCGTCACTTGTCCAAACAGTTTTCTATGTGTAAATTCTTCAAACATCGACTACAAAGTGTAGAATCAAACTACCTGCTAAAGTGAATTTCCATTCATCTGTTATGAATCGGATGCATCTACCATTTGCTTTACCACAATGCAGCCAGCCACAAAATCCTCATTCAAAAGCAAACTGTGAGTTTTACATAAAGCTACATAGATGCATACCACTTTTGAACTAGGATAAACATTCAACTGAATCATAAGCCTTCTTATTGTCCACCTTAACTGTACACCTAGGGGAGATCCGATCCCCTTCTGTGTATACTTATTGATCAACTCGTGAGCAATGATATATCACATTGTCCAGAATGTTCCTTCTCTCAATGAAGGCAGATTGTGATTGCCCAACCAAAGAATCAACAACAATCTTCAGCTTGGTTGTAAGTAGCTTGGCCACAAGTTTTTTTTTTTTTTTGGGTTTAACTAGCATGTTTCCATTCATAACCAAAGAATACAATTATAGTTCTGGCAGCCTGGACAAGCTGCATTAGATACAATCAAACTAGAAAGCTAAAAGATCTATGAACACTAAACAGGGTAGCTGGGTAGATTTTGTAGACTCATTTTCCATGCTGCAATGTTCCTTCCTCGTATATGTATATGAAGCACCATATCTTTAATCATCAATTCTGAATGGAATGGCCTCCTCTTAAAGCAAGAATAGTTCCTAGTTTGCCACAACATATTCACCACCATTGCAAAAGCACAACTTGTTATCTCCGCTAGTCCTCCTCTCTTCTTTTCAACTTGACTCATCCATTGCACTTCATCATCCCAACTCATGATTTGCCTTCTATGTCCCAGCCACTGTAATATTCGACTCCAGATGTTGCAGGTAACTCTACATTCAAAGAATAAGTGGGGAAACGTCTCCATTTGTTGCCCACAAAAAGCACAATCTGGTGGTATATTGATTCCGAACTTCAGCAGTCTCTCAACTGTTGCAAGTCTCTTTTGTATGGCTAACCACAGAATAAATCTATGCCTAGGATGTATTCTTGGATGCATGATCAATTGTTTCCAGGTGATCGCTTTTGGATGGTCTGGCAGCAAGGATATATACATCTTATGAATAGAGAACTTTTCACCCATTTGAACTCCATTTAGTTGCTGTGTTATTGTCCCATGACTATGCTGCCTGATTATCAATTTCTCCCTAGCTTCCAGCACCTTTCTCACCACCCATGATGCATTCTTGAAGATTTATTTGCAAATATTGTGCTTAGTGTTGGCTCAACTATGTTTCCTGGCTTAGCAGAATGTATGAGTAAGGAAATCCTACTCCTGCTCCAAGCCACACAAAGATCAAGGTTATTGCACCACTTGAAGTACAACACCTGGATAGGAGGATCAGTTCTCGCTTCACTCTGTACTTCCCAAAAAGTTAGTTTTTTTTCTCTATTTGACCGATCAATAAGTCAATCGATAAAGTCCTAAGTCTCAAATAATTGGTTCTAACTATGATTGTCTTCTTGTTAGTTCTTTTAGTCTCAAGGGATTTAATTAGATTCTAATATCTACGTCACGTGTAGATGTGTATAACAAATAGGTAATATGATTAATTTGATCCCTCAATTGTCCACAGGAAGTGTCTCTAAACTTGGTGAGAACTTAAAATCCTCTGTAGTTAAATCCCTTCACTTATCTATATAGGTTGGAGAGCCCCTACGAGCACAATATACAAAAAAACAAGTATGATAATTTGCAGTAGCAGTATGCCCTTTCCTCTTCTTCAAAACCTCTTATATTTCTTTCCTCCATATAGTCCATAAATTGCTTGTGTAGTCACTTCCTTTAGATTCCAAGTAGTTCTATAACAGAACTTCCATAATGCAACTGATAGATAACATGTTAGATATCAAACTCTGATCAGCTCGTGCCCTTACTTTAATTTTGGTCCAGAGTTCTTCACATTGTTGTTCACGAAATTATGCTAGCTCGATGGAAGCAAGTGAAATGTTTCCTTCTAAATATGTAAGAGACAAGGTGTTACCTGTATGACGTTAAGTCACTAAGAAAATTTCTGCTGGAATTAGTCTAAGAATTATTCAGAAACGTTCCTACTAACACAAATAATTGTTAATTCTATCTGGTTAGCTCCATGTATATGTAATTTGTGCAGCAAAGTCATGGAGATGTTGTGATCCAACCACCTTCAGTGATATGTCCTTACTCGGTGCACAAATATTTTGTTGACCTGAAATATGATTATGATGAAGATTACTAGGAAATTTTCTTCATCTCTCCTCTCTGTTGATTAAAGTGAAATGACTACCCAAACATATTGAATCTGCAGCTCCTTCAAACTTTTCAGAGACTACTATTTAGGAAGTACTGCTTCTTTTGCACCCTCACCAGGAATAAAACTCTTTTTGACACTTGCTATTTGGTGGCTTCTTGACACTGATTATGAGCGTTGAGCTTTCACTCTCTACATCACTTCATTATAATCAAATTTGTATCCTGTATTGATCTTCATATTGTCCTTTCAAGACTAGAATACTGTCACTAAACTTAGATTTCCTAAAGAGGCCAGGAGAATTATTCTGTGTGAGCACATGTTTCTAAAATGGTACTCTTGACACTTCGATTATTGTCTTCTATTTTATTCTTCCTTTTGGCGGGGGCTTGGGGTGGGGGGAAGTGGTGATCCTATATTCTCTGCTTTCACCACAAAAAGAATGTAGATAAGATCAACTAATATTTAATCTAGCGGCTAATGGCAAAATAAACTTTCCTAAGCTTGCTCAATTGGGGATTTTAAGCAGTGTTTGTTAAATTTCTTAGGAAATGCATATGTTGCACATGGTTGCTGTCTTTTGAGTACTTGGGCCAATATACTTTCATCTTTTTACCCCTTTTCACTCACTTTCTCTCGTTGCATTACTGATGAATTTGATGTATTTGATGAAATTGATGTATTTGGAGTGACAAAGTCTAGAAATTACGCCACTTATAGGACCAAGAAAATGGTATTAATGTTTAATAAGATTAAGAACAAGAAGAGTTTGAGAAAATAAGAGCAGATTGAATTGTTCTGCCGTTTTGCTTTTTATTTATAGACTTAGTACATGTTGATGATAAACATAAGACTCCTTATTTAATATCTATTCTAAAAGGAAGAGTAATCCTTTTGTTACGGGGAAAGGCTACAACAATTGAATTCTAGTTGATGATGGACTCTAATAGCCCCCTGCAAGATCATGTTCTGGATCGAACCATGAGCTTGGATCGAAGATTGAGGAACTGACTTGTGCCAACAGCTTTGGTAAAGATATCTGCAATTTGATTTTGAGATGAAACATAGCTAACCACTAAAGATTGATCTTCAACCATCTCTCGGACGAAGTGATAATCAAGACGAATGTGCTTTGACCGTTGATGGATGACAGGATTCCGAGATAAAAATTGTGCACTAAGATTATCACAAAGAACCATGGGAGGTGCAGTGAGAGGAGCACGTAGTTCACTAATAAGTTGTTGTACCCAAATTAATTCAGTAGTTGCAAAGGCTAAAGCACGATACTCAGCTTCAGTACTTGAGCGGGCTACAGCCTTTTGTTTTCGAGAAGACCAACTGATTAAGTTACCTCCATAAAATAGTGCAAAACCATGTTGGGACCGACTATCATCAAGATCAGATATCCAACCAGCATCCGAAAAGGCCACAAGACTAGAATCAGACATAGGTCGTAGTAAGAGGCCATCATGAATGGATCCTTTTAGATATCGAAGTATGCGTTTGACAGCTGACCAATGAGCAATAGTGGGTGATTGCATAAATTGGCATACTCGATTGACTGCGTAGGATATTTCTGGCTAGTGATGGTAACATATTGAAGGGCACCAACAACACTACGATATAAATAAGCATCAGGCAAAGGATCACCAGAAAGAATAAGCCGTGATCCAGGTTCAGTCGGACTAGAAATGGGCTTAGCATCAGCCATGTTCGTTCGACGAAGTAAGTCACGAATATACCTGCCTTGAGATAAAATGATCCCATTTGATGTTGGAGAGACTGCAATACCAAGAAAATAATTTAAGGAACCAAGATCTTTGAGAGAGAATTGTTGATCAAGAGTGTGAATAAATGTAGTGATGAAATCACTATCACTGCCAGTTATAATGAGGTCATCCACATAGACAAGAACATATGTTGTGTGCTTAGAAGCTTACTGCACAAAAAGAGAAGAGTCAGATAAACAAGAGCGGAAGCCAATGCCGAGGAGAAAAACCTTTAACTTATTGAACCAAGCACGTGGTGCTTGTTTGAGGCCATATAAGGCCTTGTTCAATTTGCACACGAAATGCGGCCGATGAGGATCAACGAATCCTTTCGGTTGCTCCATAAACACTTGCTCAAAGAGATCACCATTTAAGAATGCATTGTTAATGTCAAGTTGTCGAACAGACCACTTATTTGTTACAGCTAAAGACAAGATTAGACGAACAGTTGTGGGCTTAACAACGGGACTAAAAGTATCAAAGTAATCAACACCCTCCTCTTGGTGAAAACATTTAGCTACAAGACGAGCTTTGTGACGTTCAATTGATCCATCGACTTTCCTATTAATCTTGTAGACCCATTTACAACCAACAATGTTAGAGTTAGATGGCGGTGGAACTAATGTCCATGTCTTATTTCGCATAAGAGCTAAAAATTATGTCTGCATAGCATGGTGCCATTCAGGAAATTTGGAGGCTTGATGATAGGTTGTAGGTTCTGGAATGTGACAGGGATCGGGAGGTAGAGAATGTCGAGATGTTGTAAGAGCTTTTGGTTTTACTTCGAACAACCATATGATGGAGAGAGGTGTCTGAGGGGCGAAAATAGGAAGGAGTTGTACTCGGGTAAGAGGAATCAGTAGATTGTGGTAGATGCTCAGGTGGGTCAGTGGATGGTGTATTCTCTATTTGTGGAGGAGCCAGAGAGGGTACAGTAGAGGGAAAGTTTGGATGATTAGTGTGCTCAGATGAGGGGATAGATGATGCAACTGGAATATTTGATGATGACCTTGGCGCGATAGAGTGTGTAGGAGAATGTGAACGCACTAGATGTTGAGAAGCTTGATCGAGTAAAGATAAAGATGGGTAGCTAGAATGTGACGAGGGAGAGGAGGATTTTGTGATTGGCAACATGGAGGAATAAGGGAAAGCATTTTCATCAAATACAACGTGGCGAGTAATATAAATTCGAGAAGATGCAACATGATAACAGAGGTAACCTTTGTGATGAGAACTATACCCGATAAAGACACAAAGAAAAGATCGAAAATCAACTTTATGATGATTGTAGGGTCGAAGAAAGGGATAACAAAGGCAACCAAAAGTCTTAAGAAAACCATAATCAGGAGAACTTTTGTAAAGTAATTGATATGGTGATTTGAAAGACAGAGAAGAAGATATGGTAATATTGGATAGGTATGTAGCAGTGTTAAATGCATGCTCCAGAAATTGAAATGGAAGAGAAGCATGGGAAAGAAGAGCGAGTCCTTTTTCAATTATAATTCGATTTCGGCGTTCCGATGCACCATTTTGTTGAGGTGTATAAGGACAAGAGATACGATGATGAATACCATGATTTTGTAAAAAGGATGATACATTTCGGTACTCACCTCCCCAATCAGTTTGGACTGATTTTATTTTAGTTCCAAACTGCGTTTCAATTAAAGACTTAAATTGAGTGAAAAGTTGAAAGACTTGTGATTTATGTGACATGAAATATATCCAAATAAACTTGGTGCAATCATCAATGAATAAAACAAAGTAGGAAGATCCATTAACAGAAGGAACTGGTGAAGGTCCCCAAACATCGAAATAAATTAATTGAAAAGGACTACTACTAGAAACATGAGAATGGGAAAAGGGTAAGCGTCTACTCTTGCCTAGTTGACGAGGTGCGCAAACATTAGGAAAATCGGAACTAGAAAGAGGTAGCCTAAAGTTAGACACAAGCCGCCGAAGAAGAGCTTCACTTGGATGAGCCAGACGACGGTGCCAACCAACCAATGAAGTGTGTTCACCAAGAAATACTGAAGGTGGGGAAGACCGAAAATGAGGTGATGAAGGTTGAAGACGGTAAAGGTCATCATCAAGTGTTCCTCGAAGCAATTTCCTGCCCTGCAAATCCTTCACATAACAAACATAAGGATGAAATAGGAATTTTCATACCATTACCAACTGCAAACCATCATTGCCGGTGTAAGTCTGTAAGGAGAGATTAGCCATGTCTGAGGTCACATGATGTGTAGCACCCGAATCAAAGTACCAAGTAGGATCAACAATAGCCGAAGGAGAAGCAAGATGTGCTTGTTTGGGAACGGATCGGGACGGTGTTTGCCTTGTTGGTGGAAAATCTTTTTCATTGGAGCGATTACAGCAATTACTAGCATCATGATTATTTTTACCACATATTTGACATTGCACACGTCACTTGGACTGACGATTATTGGACCGAGAGGAATGTGAATATTGATGAGGTACCATAGATTAAGCGTTATTATGAGAATTGTGAGCAAGGTAATTAGAGAGCGGGAGAGGGCCATGAATGGATGATTGGTTTACGTTAAGGGGTGGAGCAGATTGAAGAAAGGATGAATTGTGTGTTAAGAGAGCATGAGAAGGAGCAGCGCCGAATTGAGTATTAATGGTGGTAGAACGAAGTTCTTCAGCTAAGCGTTCTTTTTCTTGAAGAAGAAGTCCTAACAGTTCTTCAGGAGTAATAGGACCAGAACGCATATTAAATGCAGCCTTGAAAATTCCAAACGAAGAGTCAAGTCCATTAAGAATGAATGAGATGAAGTCATCATCTTGTACAAAGTACAAGCTTTCTGCTAGAGAATCGGCAATGGCACGTTTCTTTTAAAAGTACTCTAGGATGGAGAGATTGCTTTTAGAAAGATTTTGAAGTTGAAATTTTAATTGCATGACTTGAGCTCGCGTTTGTGATTGAAACAATCGCTCGATTTTGGTCCAAGCATCATAGGAAGAGGAGGCTCGAGTTAAATGACCAAGAAGTGGATCAGAAATTATTTGACGAAGCCAAACGAGAATAAGAAGATCGCTACGTCGCCATTCCTCATAAGCAGGGTTAGAAGTGATTTCTGGTTGTGCTTGGGTGGTAGAGGATGCTATAGCAGTAGTGATTGAAGTTGGGGTGACAGTAATAGTTTTTGGAGGAGGATTAGAACCAAGAACAAAGGAGTCAAGAGAGAGGCTTTGAGTATGTCCAAAGTATTTTCTTTCCAAAGAGAATAATTATTTCTATCAAGTTTGAGAGAAAGGTCTGGTAGTTGAATAATGGAGGAAGTACTGGGTTGTTTTGCAAGTGACAACAGGTTTCCAGAATTTTGAGAAGTGGCCATAGGATCGATGGGAAAATCTGATACCATATAAGATTAAGAACAAGAAGAGTTTGAGAAAATAAGAGCAGATTGAATTGTTCTGCCGTTTTGCTTTTTATTTATAGACTTAGTACATGTTGATGATAAATATAAGACTCCTTATCTAATATCTATTCTAAAAGGAAGAGTAATCCTTTTGTTACGGGGAAAGGCTACAACAATTGAATTCTAGTTGATGAGGGACTCTAATAATGTTTTAGCTAGTGAAACTTTTGACAACGAGTCCTTTTCTTTGTTTTCTGCACTATGTGAAGCATGTGGTCTTTAAGAGCTTTCACTTTAAGGTGCATCTCTTTGGTGTACTCCAACTCAATTTAACCAGAACGTTCAAAATAATTGCTCCAAACTTTCTTAATATTTGGCTCCCTGTTATGTGGTTGATTAGGGTGTCTCAGTAGATTTTCAGAGTGATATGTTATCTCTGAATGTTAGATAAATATTGAACTATCTTGATTTTAGTAGGTTAAGGGTGTGTTTGGTATGGAGAATGTTTTCCAATTTTCTCATGTTTGATTGGCTTAAATATTTTGGAAAATGTTTTCCAAATCAACTTATTTTCCTCAAATTTAAGGAAGATGACTTTCCTTCAAAAATTAAGGAAAACATTTTCCAAAACTTTCCTCCACCTTCAAAATAATTCTTTTTTTTTAAAGTTTGTTTTTTAAAAAATATTTTCAATTTAAAAATTTTATTTTTTTACCTCACCCCACCTCTACCCCGCCCCCCCCTAAAAAAACTTTAAAGTTTGTTTTTAAAAAATATTTTCAATTTCAATTTTTTAATTTTTTACCTCACCCCACCCATACCCCTGAACCACCCCCCTCCACCAGCCCAGTTTGCTTTTAAAAAATATTTCCAATTTCAAATTTTTAATTTTTTACCTTATCCCACTCCCCCACCACCCACCCAATTTATTTTAAAAAAAAATTGATTTTAAAAAATATTTTCAATTTCAATTTTTTATTTTTTCACCTTACCCCACCCCACCCCTACCCCCGATACCCCCGATCTCCCCTCCACCCCCACTCCCTAAAAAAGCAAAAATTTAAAGTTTGTTTTTAAAAAATATTTTCAATTTCAAATTTTTATTTTCTACTCTCTAATAAAAAAATAAAAGATATTTTCTTAAAAGTGTTTTTCATTCATAAATCAAACACTAAAAATATTTTCTATTCACCAACTAAACATGAGAAAATAAGTCAAAAATTCACTTGTTTTCCAGGAAAACATTTTCTTTCATACCAAACACACCCTTGGTTACATCTCATATTCCAAAAAAAATAAATAAGTTACATCCCAAACTTGAGTTGTTTTAATTAATAATGTGGAATGCTAATACTTGGGTAGCATTGGCTAACTATTTCTCATTGCATTAGCTAACTGGAATATCAGAAGACATAGTTCAAGTCACAACAAGTGCTTCAGATGCTGCTAATGTGAAGGAAAAAGGGGAAGAAAGTCTGCATGTTGTGGATGAGAAATACACACCTTCAGATATTGTTGAGGAAAATTGGGAGGGAAATTTGGGTGCTATAGTTGACATAGCCACCATTTCAGAAGATCTGATGGTGGCCTAATCAGAGAAAAGAGATGAAACACCTACTGCAGCATTATGTGATGCTCGTGCAATATGACCAATATCAAATGGTAATTCTTTAGAAAATACAGATGCAAAGGCTTCTGCGACTCTAGAAAATTAAGAAAAAATAGAGGCACCCCACAGTGCTCCTAAAACTCATCTTCTCTAAAGTTTTCTACGATTCTTCATCTACGGTTCATAGCAGGAATTACGGCCCGTCATTCTTCAACCATCGTTCCATACTTAGCTTACATTCCAAGCACTTGAACCTACGACTCCAACCTACGGCTCTTCAAAGGAATGACGGCTCGTAAGTGGAGTCGTCTGTCACCAAAATCTTACTGCTGCAACTCTTTTTTCAACAACTGCTCCAAATCCTATTTCCTGCAAACTCAAACATAAATACCATCACATCTAATAACAAAATACTTAAGATGCATGCAAAATTCTAAGTTTAATGCATCAAAAGTATCGTAAGTTCACAGTACATCAACACCCTCAACATAAAATCGTTGCTTGTCCTCAAGCGACACAACAAACTCTAAACGACACTTTGAGCATAAGCAACCAACAATTCAAGCAATCACACAACATTTTCTAAATCATCACCCTCCTTATTTATTTTCAGCACAGTGCAATTTTTTCTATGTAAACTCAACAAGCTAACTCATGCAGATCAATACAAGACATAGACATACCAATAGACACATTCACATACACAGACAACAATCACCAAGATACTGATTCTCCAATAATGTAACTTGTGCCCTTACCGCCAAGAAATCCCTTTTTCACACATAATTTGAAATTTAGTTAGGGACTCAGTATTCACTCACCATAGGCTTGCCCTTATTTTCTCCGTTTTGACATTCCAAATTGTTCACTTTGGATCACTAGGACTTTCTTAGCTTGTAACGTAGGCTTAGGGTCAACTTTGACATATTTTGATACTAGTGTACTCATTCGCGCTTCGCGCGGGATTAAATATATTTTTTAATATAATTAATGTCGTTAATTGACAATTTTTCAATAAGAAGTGTATAAAAAAAATAATACAAATCAAGTCACAGGCTTGTTGTTGTCTATTCAAGAAATTCCTAGAAAGATATTTTCAAACTTTAATTTCCACTTAACATTGCCGATAAAAAGAAGAAAAACATAAAAAGTATCTCAAGAAAAAGAAATTAAGTTATATATAACATTACATCGGAGATTATACTTTGTAATAGAAAATAAAAGAATTGAAACACATAATATAAAATAAAATGTATATTTATAAAAATTCATGATGTCATTAGTAATCTGATGTGTTACTTATCTACTCGATTATATAAAGGTTACCATAGAGTGAAAAAATATTAAATTTTTGAGAGTACATGAAGTGCAAGTTGTAGAAAGGTATATCACGAGTTGGATCAATGTTTTTCCCTAACACATGTAGAGGAGTGGAAGAATTTTATAACATTAATCTAATTATTATTGTAGCCATCAGTTAAAAAAATTAATATATGATAATAACTATTCAAAAGATAACTCCTTCTTTAATGTGGAAAATTAAGATAGATAATTTTTGCTTTAAATAATTACAAGTTAAATACACATTAATCACATATGCATATTTATTATAGCAGAACTATAAAATAAATTTTTATTATATATGTACACATAAATGATAATTTTTTCTTCATTCTTTTCATTAAATAATTTGTTTCTTAATTAAAAATTTTAAAAATACAAAAAAGATGGTTTATTTATTTATTTTGTGACTGATTTCTAATATGATAGATCATATCATATATTTTTAGGGGTAACAATATCCAATATATAGCTATGAAAAAAGTACCATAGGTAATATTATACCTTACAATTATGACAAAAACTTAGAATATTAATTAGAAATTGACAAACAGATAGAAACAAAAATAAAAATGTGACACTTTTCATCTTCCTTCATTCGCATAATAATAATAAGAAGAAGAAGAGCAAAGTTAATTGATAAAAAAATGTTAATTGAACTTTCTAATATGTTGGTTAGTAGAGTTTCATAATTTAGTTTTTGTTGAATAAAAGGAAATTTACATATTTGATAAAAATAAAATAAAAAAGAATAGAATAATATTAATTGAAATCAAAACAATACATTAATGATTCTTCAAAATATTTGAAAACCATTCAAACTTTTATACTAATGTGGCTATCTCTTTTTATGAATCTTCCAAGATAATTAAGCTTCCTTCTTCATTTTGATGAACTTGTATCGAAATAATGTGAATATCTCTATGATGAATCTTTGAAGAATATATCTATGATCTTTATCAAAGTGAATATCATATCGTGACATTATTAAGCACATAATTGATGAAAAAGATGAAGAAAAATTTTTAAAAAGAAGGAAAAAACTATACTAATAAAAAGAAAGAATGAGAAAATGAAAATGAACCTTGAACATAAATAATTGTTATTTATAGATTGGGCAAACCATAAGAATAGTTACAAAGAAGTTAAAGAGACAAGCTATTTAAGTAGGGAAGATAAATAGATGGTGGTTTTTTGTAACTTATTAGACATTATTAGAATAGTAAATATGATTGAATTTTTTTAATTAATAAATAAATTATTTAATTAAAAAATGAAGATAAAAAGCCCAAAAATGGAGAAAAAAGATAAATAGGAATGGAGGCCATAGAGATATGCCACATCACCTTCTCTATGTTTCTCCTTTATATAAATATATATCTTGATTAAGTGACTTTTCTGTCCTTCTTGACATTACATTTGCTAGTTTACCTCTTTTACAACCCATTCTGACATCATCTTGCTCTATGCTCTTCTCCTTACGATTCATTGACGCTTGAGTGTGACTTTTGACTTGTTCTTCTTGTTTGATTCATCTTTTCTTTCAATTCTTTTTGTTTCTTTTTGTTCAGTCACACTTCAACATTTTTTTTGCTCATTTTTTTTTCTTTCCTCTACACATGACTCTTTTCGTATCATTTCTTTGTTGTTTTCCTTCATAATAGCCACCCTCAACTTAGATGTTTAGTATGAGTTGAGGTGCACAATGTCCTTAGGAAGGACCAGGGCCAAAATTAAGGTTCAACTTTGTAGTAGCCACCCTAAACTTAGGCTTTTAGCCTAAGTAGAGGTACACAATGTCCAAGGAGGGACCAGGACCAAAACAGAGTTTCACAAGATTTTTAGGGAAGGTGAATTTGGTGTATCAAAAGAATGGTATTCGTTAAGTTCAAACATTTGGATCGAATGGAGCAATTAATCCTTTTTGGTTGGTTGTTTTAGGCTTAAGTGGATTCATTATCAACAATGGCCTATGATCATTTCCCAATTTCCGGTTTAAATATCTTAGCAAGAGTAACTGGGCAAGTTCTAGATTGGCACGTACCATAAGAATGTACAAACAATCTCACACACACATCGCATCTTGTTTCACTATCGAATCATCAATGTATCTAATTCATGTTATTGCTTAAGTCATGTTGTCTTATCGATTCCTATCATGTCATACAAAGATCCTACACATTGAACTTATCAAATTCACAGACATAGCATGTTGCTCCCAATTGCACATGCAAGTGTACGTGGTTGCGCAACTAATATAGTGGCTCTGAAAGAGCCAGATTATCGAATCCAAAGGACTCGTCAATTAACTATTTATTAAATTATACTAATCCTAATTATTTATTCAAGAGTGCTAAGAGGATTTGATTTATAAATAAAAGAACGCAAGAATTAAATATTAATCCTAGTTATTGATATTACAAACTGCAAATCTTGTTACTTGCTTTCTTGTTACTACACATCAATCAATTATTATTTTGGTTTTCAAACTCCCCCCTTTTTACAGAGATAACTTGGCTAAACGTACAATCAACAATAAATTAGGCTAAGTCTGAATCATATTCCGTGGGATCGACCCTAACCTTGATTAGGTTCTTTATTTGACAATGACAACTTATACTTCTTAAGGGAGGTGTAATTTGCGCGTATCAAGCATGAGTATATATTTATTGGGAGTAGTATTGAGCACCGATATGGGGATGAGTTCAAACAACTCAAAATCCGCATAAACCATGTCTGCCAACATGGATAAAGGATCATACTTTTTAGATGAATCCTTATTGCTTAGTGGATCCACTTAGTTGAGAGGTTCTATACCCCGACACGGTATAGGACAGTTCTGATAGCGTGAGTGAGACGCTATATCATCACGTAGCTCATAGTGATGGTTGTCGGTTAAAGAAACTCTCAAATAGAGTTTAAGGTGTATTTTTATTATATCAATTAATATGTTGAGTTCAGAGATGAGTAAGTATTTTTGTAAAGTTTTAATGATTTCACTTCTTTATTTCTTTACATTCAGTTGGGTATATATATCTATTGCAGTCCTTTCATTAAGTTATTTGTTATTCAGCTAGATTACATACTCATACATTCAAAGTACTGATATCATTCGACCTGCATCTTTTAGTGATGCAGATACAGGTTCTTAGGATCCTCAACAAGAGTCTGTTGAAATCACTTCATCCGCTGGTCACCTTTTGAGTGAGACCTCCTTGATTTCGGAGGACTCCAGTTTTATGAGTTGTTAGTAGTAGTTCTCTTGAGGAGTCGTGGGTCTTGTCCCGACACTCATCTTTGTACAGTAGAGGCTTCATAGATAGATAGTTTTGGAGAGTCTTTCAGTTTCAGATGTTTTCTTTAAAACTTATGTCTCATACTCAGTATATTCAGAGATTTTTGAGATTTATTACACTGCTGATTTAACATTTCTTTCATTTTGATGCTTGTTTATGCATGAGTTTGTCTTTTGCTTGTAGTCAGCATGGATGAGGGTTCGCTTGGGGGCAAGAATGGTTCTCGAGTGCCGGCCACTTCCAGGGTGTAGGATCGGGTCGTGACATGCTCACACAATTAATGAGGAGATGGCCATTCTCACATCAATGCACAATTCACAACGACACAATCATGACACAATATCAACAATGAATCAATAAATCTTTTCAATCATTCTCAACACATCACACATCATTGTATAATCAAGTTACCTTTTATTACCCTTTTTTCCTCATTAGGATCATTCAATAAGAACAAGTCAACCCATCACCAAGTCCCTTTACTCTCCAACACATACCACAAGAAAATACACAATTCTATACACTTAACAAGGGTCGAGAAATCCACTTGTCTCAAATAATCGAATGGTCACTCCGGAACTTGAGCATTCCCCTTGCTTCTACACTTGTGTAGGTTACGAGCCTAGATCTCTCTTCTCTCCTTGTCTGAGGCTTCCTATGGAGATTTGTTAAGTAGTTGTTTGCCATGTCAGCGGATCCTCTTGCTTCTTATTTATGATCTTGTTCTATTCTAGAAACAACGTCATTTGAGACTTGTATTTCCTTTCAATTCTGTTATAACACATTAGAGGCTTGTACACGTGACAACCAGGTTTTGGGGGTATATTTAAGCTAATTATGAATTTTTGCATTATCTTAAAGTATTAGACTTTTATTCTCATTTTACTTCCACATTTATCTTATTATTTGGGTTTTAGGCTGATTTGTCCGGTGGGATAAGACGAGTGCCATCACGTCTATTTTTAGATCGTGACAAAATATCCATAGTAGAATTAACAATGTTCTTGATTGTTGTTTTTAAACAACTTTTTATTTAGCTTTGTGTTTTATTGATACAAATTTGTCAAAATGTTGTGTCTTTGTGTGGTATACCATTATTTATACAACTATGTCTCATAGTAATCCTCGTAGCAATGGACTAAAGAAGGAATACAATATGTTAACCCTACTAAAAACTCAAAATATACCTATATTATACCAAATTTTACCATCTATTATATCAACATGCTAACAACTATCAATTATTATCATATAATTTACTAACTTCAAGCATATATCATCACAATGTTCATTTATATGATAAACCAACATTTATTGGAATAAATACTTTCTAATATATCAACACGCTGTTAAAAATCACAACGATAACCACATAATACATCCAACAAAAACCCCATAATATACCAACATTATTCACTAATAAAGTATTACATTATTTTTGTCTGAAATTGTCCTGAAACGTACATCAATTTGTATACCATATAATTTACATCATATATCATATCAAAATTGAATCATTCAATATACCAACTTTTACTGAAATAAATACTATTAATTAGTTACCATATAATTTACTAACTTATAGTATATATATATATATATATATGTATATATGTCATCCCAACGTTAATTCATATTGTATACCAATATTTATAAGATTAAATACTTTTTAATATATCAAAATTGTGCTAAAAATCACAACAAAAATCATCTAATATACCACAAAGAAAAACATCTAATATACCAACACTAAATGTTAAATACTATTTTGAAAAAAAAAGCTAAATAATATTCTGGAAAAAAAACATTTATTAAAATTGTTTAAAAACAACAATCAACAACAATGACAAAAGAGTTTGCCTTTGACTACAGTATATTCTTTTGAGTTTATGAGAAAGGAACATTAACTAATGAGCGAAATATTTGTGGAAAGTAAATAACAGGGAGAAAATAAAGGAATTAAAATACAATTAAATAATAAATAGTGTGTTTTCTCTTTTGTATTTACCCATTTATTTTTCCTATTTTGTAAACATTCTATTGTTATGTTGGTGAACAGTAAAACTATTGTTATATAGAGGCTATTTAGATGCTTAAATTGTATACCTTTTATTTTTCATTTGCACCGAAAAATAATTTTAAAAATCGAATCAAATCGAACCGAACTAATTCGGTTCGGTATTTGGTGTACACTTTTTCAAAATCGAAGAATCGAACCAAAATTTGATAAAAACCAAACCGAAGAACCGAACGTCCACCCCTACATGATACCTAACTGTCAAAGAGCAAATATGTATCCAAAGTTGGATGATAAGGAAAAATTGTAACACCCTGAGTTTTTGAAAGTCTAACTTAACTCGTACCTTCGTAGCAAGACGAAGAGTGATTAATAAATTACTAATGATGTGGTATGTCATATTTTAATTGCTCAAGGTTCGTATCTTAATTTTTGAAGTTAGGCAAATTTAGTAATAAAAGTTGGCGAAAGTTGTCATAAATTCCTTTTTAAAGATTTCTCTGAAATTTAGTCCAAATGCCACAAAAGTTTTCTCCCAATCTAAAAAGAGTTAGAGGTCCCACAACCTATCAAATCAAAGTTCTACGAGTCTAATTTCTAGCGTATTAAACCATTTATTTATATGCCATCAGAATAGAGAGATATTTGCTTTTCTGTACCGACTGCACAACAAAGGCAGCTAGTGGGGCCCCTAGGTCAGTGGAAATTTATAAAATAGCATCTTCTTCATTTTTTTTCTTCGGCTAAGCGTTCTTTTTCTTGAAGAAGAAGTCCTAACAGTTCTTCAGGAGTAATAGGACCAGAACGCATATTACATGCAGCCTTGAAATTTCCAAACGAAGAGTCAAGTCCATTAAGAATGAATGAGATGAAGTCATCATCTTGTACAAAGTACAAGCTTTCTGCTAGAGAATCGGCAATGGCGCGTTTCTTTTAAAAGTACTCTAGGATGGAGAGATTGCTTTTAGAAAGATTTTGAAGTTGAAATTTTAATTGCATGACTTGAGCTCGCGTTTGTGATTGAAACAATCGCTCGATTTTGGTCCAAGCATCATAGGAAGAGGAGGCTCGAGTTAAGTGACCAAGAAGTGGATCAGAAATTATTTGACGAAGCCAAACGAGAATAAGAAGATCGCTACGTCGCCATTCCTCATAAGCAGGGTTAGAAGTGATTTCTGGTTGTGCTTGGGTTGTAGAGGATGCTATAGCAGTAGTGATTGAAGTTGGGGTGACAGTAATAGTTTTTGGAGGAGGATTAGAACCAAGAACAAAGGAGTCAAGAGAGAGGCTTTGAGTATGTCCAAAGTATTTTCTTTCCAAAGAGAATAATTATTTCTATCAAGTTTGAGAGAAAGGTCTGGTAGTTGAATAATGGAGGAAGTACTAGGTTGTTTTGCAAGTGAGAACAGGTTTCCAGAATTGTGAGAAGTGGCCATAGGATCGATGGGCAAATCTGATACCATAATAAGATTAAGAACAAGAAGAGTTTGAGAAAATAAGAGCAGATTGAATTGTTCTGCCGTTTTGCTTTTTATTTATAGACTTAGTGCATGTTGATGATAAATACAAGACTCCTTATCTAATATCTATTCTAAAAGGAAGAGTAATCCTTTTGTTACGGGGAAAGGCTTCAAAATAATTTTTTTTTTAAAAAGTAATCCTTAGTACATGTTGATGATAAAGTATGATGGCCCTATCGGTGTGGGGTTATACACCGGATTCCATGTTGATAGCTCACATGGTCTTACATATCGTTTAAGGCTAATTTCCCCACAACAATGAACTAAAGTGACTTAAAGGCTTTTCTTAAGTAATTCAAGTATGTATGACTTGCATGGACCTTAAATGATGATGCTTATGCTATTCTACTCTTTCTATCATGTTTTCACTTGGTCATTGCATGTTTATGAATATGTTCCCCTTTTGGCATGTTTAAGGGATTATGTGCATGGCTATCATACTTGGTACTTGATTTTACTAACGCATAATCTTGCCTATATTGACTTGTTGATGTAGGGCTCGTCGATTCTCCATCTATTCGTGGCTAGAGCTTAGTAGAAGAGTTGTGAAGACTTGGTGAGTCCTCATCCATCCGAGGACATAGCCTTGTTAGTCTTATATTTCTATGTTCTTCCTTTTGACATTGTATTGGGTTACGTCCCAAATGCTATTTCTCATTCTTATGTTAGATTGGCTTTGAGACATATGATGTAGACTTCCGCTATTTTCCTTAAAAGCCTTGTTATGACATTGCCTTCGATTCTTTTAATTCTCTATGATCTTGTATGTATGTATGCTAAGTGGCTTGTATGAGGCCTCTCGGGGTCTTGTATGCCATGTCACATCTAGGGGGTACCTTGGGTCGTGACAAAAAAGTAGAACCAAGGTCAAACAAAACTGTAGCAGGTCTATGGCACACTAGAACAATACTTGTAATAACTGCATCGGCGATCTCTACTTGTGGATGACTTGGAAAAGCATAATAATGAGCTCTATCACCCTCACTCTGAGCACCACCTCAGCCACCACCTCAACCTGTCTAAGAACCACCACGACCCTCCTAGTCGTTTTAGGAATTTTACTTGTTTCCTCTATTTTTTAACACTTCTCGTAATTTTTATATGTGATTTATGAATTATATGGATGTGTAGTATGAATCCTTAGTTTTTCGAGAGTGCTATTTTGATGTTCCCAACAGATTTGAAACATAAATTTTAGTCAATTTCCATATTTGTTTTGTTTAGTGGTATTTCGAACAAATTCCAAAGGTCTATTTGATATTTTGGTTATTTTAGACAACTAATTTAATTGGTGGTTGTTTTACACACTCATACCTCTTTACTTTGATGTCCCTTCAACAATTATCCAGAATGACTATTTTTTCTTTCCTCAGCCTGACGTCAACGCTCTTTTGTATTCTGTCTTTTTTATATTTTATTTTGAGATAGGTTCAGCCTTTCTTTTCATGTAAAATGTTGTTCTCTTCCTTTTTGCTTTTTTATTTTTCTTTTAAAAAAATAATAAAATTAAAAATAAATATAATAGCTAATTTTTTTAGGTTAATAAAAATATAGAAAAATTAAATAACTAGAGTACAACAAAATGTAATTAAAAGATACTAAAGTTGCTAGCTTATTTATTAAAATCAAAATTAATAAAAACTATATTTTTTGTACTCCTTTTCTTCTTTTTATTTTTTTTTTATTTTTTCTCATTTATTTCTTTATTCAGTTATTTTTCTCTATTTTTCCTCTTTTTTTCCCTTTATTTTTCTCCTTTCTCCCCCTTTTTCTTTATTTGGTTTCTTTTATTTTATTTTTCAATTCCTTTATTTCCTTTCCTTCCCTTTTCTTTCTCTTTTTTTATTCTTTATTATTTTTCTTTCTTTACCATTTATTTATTTTTCAAATCATAATATTCTTTATTTTTCACCATAATTTAATTTCATATATATTATGGAGCGAAGAGGCTCACTCTTGCTTTTCGTATGCCAGCCCTTATGGTTTAATCCTTTAGTGCGACCTCTATGATAACATCACAATATATCTTATACTGTTAAGGTTTCATTGGGGTTTGCTTCAGTTCGTAATGATACTACCACAATATATCTATATAATCCATCAAGGAGAGAATCATCAATGATACTATCACAATATATCATATACTAGCATGATATCATTAAAGATTGTTTCATATAATCAGTAACACTCCTCAGATCATGTGTGATACCATCAAAGTATGTGAATGTACTATTGTGGTAGTAGTAAGATTTCCTTCATTCATTCATAAAACTACTCATTCGTTAAAGATACCATAACAATATATTTATATGTTGTTATGGTATCATTAAGGTTTCCTACGTTCATTCATATACAACCAATTCATTTCTCAATATAATGATATCAACACGTTATGTATGTATATATATGAGGTCTCAAATCAATTCTTTGAATCACTTCTACGGGCACTTCCTACGGCTTGTAGACCCTCCTACGATTCGTCAGGCTCATTCGAAGGTCAAACATCAGAGCCTTGACATTTCCCAATACTCAGACCAATCCTACAATTGCCTTTCTATGGCCCGTAGGTTGAACTCATAGATCATTGCATCAGTGCAAAAACAGAACTTTTCCTTTCCAATCCGACTTTCCAATTTCCGAGGTGTTACAAAAAAAGAAAACAAAAAGAATATAAAAAATCATAATTTCTAACATGGCGCTGATGTGGCAGCGAGTGTAATACACCACATACTGTGATAGTGGTGTTACATGTCTCAGGGTGGTATTAAATTCACTTTTAAATAGCAAGGGTGTTTAATAGATCGTTATAATAGTTTAAGCATGTAACTGACTTTTCGGTACAAGTTTGAGGGAGAATTTATGAAGGAAAAAATAAAAGCAGGAAAAAAAATAGAGAAAATAAACAAATAAAGAAATATATGAAGAAAAAAAAAGAAGGAAAGGAGTATATAAAATAAAAAATGAGTTTGAATTAAATTATGGTGTAAAAAAATAAAGAATAAAATAATTTGAAAAAAAATGCATAAAAATAAAATAAAAGGGAAAAAGAAACGAGAAAAAAGAAGGGGCAATATATATAGTTGTTGTGCCTTTAAAAAATTCTTTGTGATGTTGTTTTTCCCTCCACAAATATTAAGTTTCTTGATTTCCTTACCTCTTTCTATTCTTCCCGTTCTTGGTTTTCAAATTGAACATCTTTTTTCAATTTCATCATCTTTGCAATGGATATGGATTTTCTGGGTTTGTGGAAAACTCTTTCAGTTTTAGTGAAAGACCGCACGCGAATTGAAGCAAAATTGCACGATATTGAAGAACAAGTGCACAACAATGCTCATCATATGATCGAAAGTCTAACTTCTATGGAAACATACCACGGTCAATTGAAAAGGAACATACGGAGTGACTGTGTACGACTAGCAAAGCAGTATCGCATAGATAGGATAGTTTACAGGTATGATTTTTAAGTGCTTTCTGGGAAAATGTTTTTATTTCTTGTTTTTTTCTTTTTACTTCTGTGCTAAATTCTTCAATGTTTATGTAGAATTTGATGAGAATCAATCATTTTAAAATTTTAAGTTTTACTACTATCTTAATTTTCAAATGTAGAATTGTTGTTTGAAGCATGCCATAGTCCGAGAATCATTCTTTCGCATAAGTTTGATTTGGGACTTTCGGAACCAATGTTAGGGTGGTGCAGTTGATTACCCTCAATAGTTTTCTGTTATGGAAGAAGCTTAACACTGCGGAGATCACATCAGATCCCACAACTCGCCAGTAGTTGTTGGTGAGCTAGTGTTAGACACGGGCCGTATCAGATTGTGGTTATAAGAAAAGGACAGATAAAAGAAAACGTAATTGTGAGAGGAAAGAATAGCATATAGGAATGTTGATGTGGGAGTACTGGGGAAGAAGTAATGGACGATATAGATTTGGATACTCAGAATGTGTTATCGCTTTCTGAAACTGTTGAGCCACCATCAAATTTCATCTTGCCACTATTGAGGTACCAAAAGGAGTGGTTGGCTTGCTCATTAAAGCAAGAACGTCTCCAACCAAAAGGGGTATTCTTGCTGATGAAATGGGAATGGGGAAGACAGTAATGCGAATTACGAAAAAGATTCCACTGTATTGTCATCTTCATCCAGTACTTCCCTCAAATATTAAAAGGAACTCTTGCTGTATGTCCTTTGATTGGAGCAATGCAATGGTTTCGCCAGATTGAACAATTTCGTTCGTGTGTGTTCTTGTGTAGTCTGATAGTTTGTGGGTTTGGGGGATATAAACTCTTTCGTGCAACCTTTAAATATTCTTGTTCTTGTTTACGCTTACAGAAAGGCCGGATACACTATGGAGATAGGCTACAAGGAGTATCTGGAAAACACACCACAGGGACGTGATGCAGTTTCAGGGATTGTAGCACTGTTGAAGAATAATCCTGACCAAATTACCATCTTCGTAAATGTTTTCACCAGGAAGACAGTATTAGTGGAGGTCCCGTCCTCTTGCACAGTGCAAGACGTTAAGGATAAACTAGAAAAAACAGTAGGGATTCCCCCTATTAAGCAGATAATATATTTTCAAGGGCAAGAGTTGATGAATGATCGAACCACAGTGGCAGATTATGGCATCCTCCACAAATCAAATCTCTACCTATATCTTCGTCTGACACCTCTTATGAACACCTGAGTGTTGCACAGCTCACTGTTTTGCTGCTACATTGCAAGTTCAATAAAGCAACCGGTCATCCAAAAGACCAATCATTCAACTGCATATGTGAAGAAGCTGTTCAGAAAATAAAATTTCGAAAATTTTGCTTAGATTAGAGAGTCGTTCTTTTGTGTACATTTGAGTTTGTCAACTAAGTACTTTTTGTTGTTTCTAAAGCACATTTTCTCTTTTACCATTCTTATGGTCTGATTTCTTTATATGTTACATTTGGAATGTAATTTCATTTTCGCAAGAATCTCACCTTTGGTATTATAACAGAAGATTCTGCAATATTTGTGTCCAAAATAATCTAGTCTAGAGCACATAAAGAAAATGCATAATTAAGAAGGCAGAAAATGTATCGTATTCAGCTAGATGAAGTAAGTAGTATCATATCTGCAAGACCCTCTCCTCTGTTTACAGGCAACTCCTTCGATACGCTACATCAGCCCCATCTCCTCCAAAAACAAAACCCTCACAGTTCCCTACGCGTCACTTGTCCAAACAGTTTTCTATGTGTAAATTCTTCAAACATCGACTACAAAGTGTAGAATCAAACTACCTGCTAAAGTGAATTTCCATTCATCTGTTATGAATCGGATGCATCTACCATTTGCTTTACCACAATGCAGCCAGCCACAAAATCCTCATTCAAAAGCAAACTGTGAGTTTTACATAAAGCTACATAGATGCATACCACTTTTGAACTAGGATAAACATTCAACTGAATCATAAGCCTTCTTATTGTCCACCTTAACTGTACACCTAGGGGAGATCCGATCCCCTTCTGTGTATACTTATTGATCAACTCGTGAGCAATGATATATCACATTGTCCAGAATGTTCCTTCTCTCAATGAAGGCAGATTGTGATTGCCCAACCAAAGAATCAACAACAATCTTCAGCTTGGTTGTAAGTAGCTTGGCCACAAGTTTTTTTTTTTTTTTGGGTTTAACTAGCATGTTTCCATTCATAACCAAAGAATACAATTATAGTTCTGGCAGCCTGGACAAGCTGCATTAGATACAATCAAACTAGAAAGCTAAAAGATCTATGAACACTAAACAGGGTAGCTGGGTAGATTTTGTAGACTCATTTTCCATGCTGCAATGTTCCTTCCTCGTATATGTATATGAAGCACCATATCTTTAATCATCAATTCTGAATGGAATGGCCTCCTCTTAAAGCAAGAATAGTTCCTAGTTTGCCACAACATATTCACCACCATTGCAAAAGCACAACTTGTTATCTCCGCTAGTCCTCCTCTCTTCTTTTCAACTTGACTCATCCATTGCACTTCATCATCCCAACTCATGATTTGCCTTCTATGTCCCAGCCACTGTAATATTCGACTCCAGATGTTGCAGGTAACTCTACATTCAAAGAATAAGTGGGGAAACGTCTCCATTTGTTGCCCACAAAAAGCACAATCTGGTGGTATATTGATTCCGAACTTCAGCAGTCTCTCAACTGTTGCAAGTCTCTTTTGTATGGCTAACCACAGAATAAATCTATGCCTAGGATGTATTCTTGGATGCATGATCAATTGTTTCCAGGTGATCGCTTTTGGATGGTCTGGCAGCAAGGATATATACATCTTATGAATAGAGAACTTTTCACCCATTTGAACTCCATTTAGTTGCTGTGTTATTGTCCCATGACTATGCTGCCTGATTATCAATTTCTCCCTAGCTTCCAGCACCTTTCTCACCACCCATGATGCATTCTTGAAGATTTATTTGCAAATATTGTGCTTAGTGTTGGCTCAACTATGTTTCCTGGCTTAGCAGAATGTATGAGTAAGGAAATCCTACTCCTGCTCCAAGCCACACAAAGATCAAGGTTATTGCACCACTTGAAGTACAACACCTGGATAGGAGGATCAGTTCTCGCTTCACTCTGTACTTCCCAAAAAGTTAGTTTTTTTTCTCTATTTGACCGATCAATAAGTCAATCGATAAAGTCCTAAGTCTCAAATAATTGGTTCTAACTATGATTGTCTTCTTGTTAGTTCTTTTAGTCTCAAGGGATTTAATTAGATTCTAATATCTACGTCACGTGTAGATGTGTATAACAAATAGGTAATATGATTAATTTGATCCCTCAATTGTCCACAGGAAGTGTCTCTAAACTTGGTGAGAACTTAAAATCCTCTGTAGTTAAATCCCTTCACTTATCTATATAGGTTGGAGAGCCCCTACGAGCACAATATACAAAAAAACAAGTATGATAATTTGCAGTAGCAGTATGCCCTTTCCTCTTCTTCAAAACCTCTTATATTTCTTTCCTCCATATAGTCCATAAATTGCTTGTGTAGTCACTTCCTTTAGATTCCAAGTAGTTCTATAACAGAACTTCCATAATGCAACTGATAGATAACATGTTAGATATCAAACTCTGATCAGCTCGTGCCCTTACTTTAATTTTGGTCCAGAGTTCTTCACATTGTTGTTCACGAAATTATGCTAGCTCGATGGAAGCAAGTGAAATGTTTCCTTCTAAATATGTAAGAGACAAGGTGTTACCTGTATGACGTTAAGTCACTAAGAAAATTTCTGCTGGAATTAGTCTAAGAATTATTCAGAAACGTTCCTACTAACACAAATAATTGTTAATTCTATCTGGTTAGCTCCATGTATATGTAATTTGTGCAGCAAAGTCATGGAGATGTTGTGATCCAACCACCTTCAGTGATATGTCCTTACTCGGTGCACAAATATTTTGTTGACCTGAAATATGATTATGATGAAGATTACTAGGAAATTTTCTTCATCTCTCCTCTCTGTTGATTAAAGTGAAATGACTACCCAAACATATTGAATCTGCAGCTCCTTCAAACTTTTCAGAGACTACTATTTAGGAAGTACTGCTTCTTTTGCACCCTCACCAGGAATAAAACTCTTTTTGACACTTGCTATTTGGTGGCTTCTTGACACTGATTATGAGCGTTGAGCTTTCACTCTCTACATCACTTCATTATAATCAAATTTGTATCCTGTATTGATCTTCATATTGTCCTTTCAAGACTAGAATACTGTCACTAAACTTAGATTTCCTAAAGAGGCCAGGAGAATTATTCTGTGTGAGCACATGTTTCTAAAATGGTACTCTTGACACTTCGATTATTGTCTTCTATTTTATTCTTCCTTTTGGCGGGGGCTTGGGGTGGGGGGAAGTGGTGATCCTATATTCTCTGCTTTCACCACAAAAAGAATGTAGATAAGATCAACTAATATTTAATCTAGCGGCTAATGGCAAAATAAACTTTCCTAAGCTTGCTCAATTGGGGATTTTAAGCAGTGTTTGTTAAATTTCTTAGGAAATGCATATGTTGCACATGGTTGCTGTCTTTTGAGTACTTGGGCCAATATACTTTCATCTTTTTACCCCTTTTCACTCACTTTCTCTCGTTGCATTACTGATGAATTTGATGTATTTGATGAAATTGATGTATTTGGAGTGACAAAGTCTAGAAATTACGCCACTTATAGGACCAAGAAAATGGTATTAATGTTTAATAAGATTAAGAACAAGAAGAGTTTGAGAAAATAAGAGCAGATTGAATTGTTCTGCCGTTTTGCTTTTTATTTATAGACTTAGTACATGTTGATGATAAACATAAGACTCCTTATTTAATATCTATTCTAAAAGGAAGAGTAATCCTTTTGTTACGGGGAAAGGCTACAACAATTGAATTCTAGTTGATGATGGACTCTAATAGCCCCCTGCAAGATCATGTTCTGGATCGAACCATGAGCTTGGATCGAAGATTGAGGAACTGACTTGTGCCAACAGCTTTGGTAAAGATATCTGCAATTTGATTTTGAGATGAAACATAGCTAACCACTAAAGATTGATCTTCAACCATCTCTCGGACGAAGTGATAATCAAGACGAATGTGCTTTGACCGTTGATGGATGACAGGATTCCGAGATAAAAATTGTGCACTAAGATTATCACAAAGAACCATGGGAGGTGCAGTGAGAGGAGCACGTAGTTCACTAATAAGTTGTTGTACCCAAATTAATTCAGTAGTTGCAAAGGCTAAAGCACGATACTCAGCTTCAGTACTTGAGCGGGCTACAGCCTTTTGTTTTCGAGAAGACCAACTGATTAAGTTACCTCCATAAAATAGTGCAAAACCATGTTGGGACCGACTATCATCAAGATCAGATATCCAACCAGCATCCGAAAAGGCCACAAGACTAGAATCAGACATAGGTCGTAGTAAGAGGCCATCATGAATGGATCCTTTTAGATATCGAAGTAAGCGTTTGACAGCTGACCAATGAGCAATAGTGGGTGATTGCATAAATTGGCATACTCGATTGACTGCGTAGGATATTTCTGGCTAGTGATGGTAACATATTGAAGGGCACCAACAACACTACGATATAAATAAGCATCAGGCAAAGGATCACCAGAAAGAATAAGCCGTGATCCAGGTTCAGTCGGACTAGAAATGGGCTTAGCATCAGCCATGTTCGTTCGACGAAGTAAGTCACGAATATACCTGCCTTGAGATAAAATGATCCCATTTGATGTTGGAGAGACTGCAATACCAAGAAAATAATTTAAGGAACCAAGATCTTTGAGAGAGAATTGTTGATCAAGAGTGTGAATAAATGTAGTGATGAAATCACTATCACTGCCAGTTATAATGAGGTCATCCACATAGACAAGAACATATGTTGTGTGCTTAGAAGCTTACTGCACAAAAAGAGAAGAGTCAGATAAACAAGAGCGGAAGCCAATGCCGAGGAGAAAAACCTTTAACTTATTGAACCAAGCACGTGGTGCTTGTTTGAGGCCATATAAGGCCTTGTTCAATTTGCACACGAAATGCGGCCGATGAGGATCAACGAATCCTTTCGGTTGCTCCATAAACACTTGCTCAAAGAGATCACCATTTAAGAATGCATTGTTAATGTCAAGTTGTCGAACAGACCACTTATTTGTTACAGCTAAAGACAAGATTAGACGAACAGTTGTGGGCTTAACAACGGGACTAAAAGTATCAAAGTAATCAACACCCTCCTCTTGGTGAAAACATTTAGCTACAAGACGAGCTTTGTGACGTTCAATTGATCCATCGACTTTCCTATTAATCTTGTAGACCCATTTACAACCAACAATGTTAGAGTTAGATGGCGGTGGAACTAATGTCCATGTCTTATTTCGCATAAGAGCTAAAAATTATGTCTGCATAGCATGGTGCCATTCAGGAAATTTGGAGGCTTGATGATAGGTTGTAGGTTCTGGAATGTGACAGGGATCGGGAGGTAGAGAATGTCGAGATGTTGTAAGAGCTTTTGGTTTTACTTCGAACAACCATATGATGGAGAGAGGTGTCTGAGGGGCGAAAATAGGAAGGAGTTGTACTCGGGTAAGAGGAATCAGTAGATTGTGGTAGATGCTCAGGTGGGTCAGTGGATGGTGTATTCTCTATTTGTGGAGGAGCCAGAGAGGGTACAGTAGAGGGAAAGTTTGGATGATTAGTGTGCTCAGATGAGGGGATAGATGATGCAACTGGAATATTTGATGATGACCTTGGCGCGATAGAGTGTGTAGGAGAATGTGAACGCACTAGATGTTGAGAAGCTTGATCGAGTAAAGATAAAGATGGGTAGCTAGAATGTGACGAGGGAGAGGAGGATTTTGTGATTGGCAACATGGAGGAATAAGGGAAAGCATTTTCATCAAATACAACGTGGCGAGTAATATAAATTCGAGAAGATGCAACATGATAACAGAGGTAACCTTTGTGATGAGAACTATACCCGATAAAGACACAAAGAAAAGATCGAAAATCAACTTTATGATGATTGTAGGGTCGAAGAAAGGGATAACAAAGGCAACCAAAAGTCTTAAGAAAACCATAATCAGGAGAACTTTTGTAAAGTAATTGATATGGTGATTTGAAAGACAGAGAAGAAGATATGGTAATATTGGATAGGTATGTAGCAGTGTTAAATGCATGCTCCAGAAATTGAAATAGAAGAGAAGCATGGGAAAGAAGAGAGAGTCCTTTTTCAATTATAATTCGATTTCAGCGTTCCGATGCACCATTTTGTTGAGGTGTATAAGTACAAGAGATACGATGATGAATACCATGATTTTGTAAAAAGGATGATACATTTCGGTACTCACCTTCCCAATCAGTTTGGACTGATTTTATTTTAGTTCCAAACTGCGTTTCAATTAAAGACTTAAATTGAGTGAAAAGTTGAAAGACTTGTGATTTATGTGACATGAAATATATCCAAAAAACTTGGTGCAATCATCAATGAATAAAACAAAGTAGGAAGATCCATTAACAGAAGGAACTGGTGAAGGTCCCCAAACATCGAAATAAATTAATTGAAAAGGACTACTACTAGAAACATGAGAATGGGAAAAGGGTAAGCGTCTACTCTTGCCTAGTTGACGAGGTGCGCAAACATTAGGAAAATCGGAACTAGAAAGAGGTAGCCTAAAGTTAGACACAAGCCGCCGAAGAAGAGCTTCACTTGGATGAGCCAGACGACGGTGCCAACCAACCAATGAAGTGTGTTCACCAAGAAATACTGAAGGTGGGGAAGACCGAAAATGAGGTGATGAAGGTTGAAGACGGTAAAGGTCATCATCAAGTGTTCCTCGAAGCAATTTCCTGCCCTGCAAATCCTTCACATAACAAACATAAGGATGAAATAGGAATTTTCATACCATTACCAACTGCAAACCATCATTGCCGGTGTAAGTCTGTAAGGAGAGATTAGCCATGTCTGAGGTCACATGATGTGTAGCACCCGAATCAAAGTACCAAGTAGGATCAACAATAGCCGAAGGAGAAGCAAGATGTGCTTGTTTGGGAACGGATCGGGACGGTGTTTGCCTTGTTGGTGGAAAATCTTTTTCATTGGAGCGATTACAGCAATTACTAGCATCGTGATTATTTTTACCACATATTTGACATTGCACACGTCACTTGGACTGACGATTATTGGACCGAGAGGAATGTGAATATTGATGAGGTACCATAGATTAAGCGTTATTATGAGAATTGTGAGCAAGGTAATTAGAGAGCGGGAGAGGGCCATGAATGGATGATTGGTTTACGTTAAGGGGTGGAGCAGATTGAAGAAAGGATGAATTGTGTGTTAAGAGAGCATGAGAAGGAGCAGCGCCGAATTGAGTATTAATGGTGGTAGAACGAAGTTCTTCAGCTAAGCGTTCTTTTTCTTGAAGAAGAAGTCCTAACAGTTCTTCAGGAGTAATAGGACCAGAACGCATATTAAATGCAGCCTTGAAAATTCCAAACGAAGAGTCAAGTCCATTAAGAATGAATGAGATGAAGTCATCATCTTGTACAAAGTACAAGCTTTCTGCTAGAGAATCGGCAATGGCACGTTTCTTTTAAAAGTACTCTAGGATGGAGAGATTGCTTTTAGAAAGATTTTGAAGTTGAAATTTTAATTGCATGACTTGAGCTCGCGTTTGTGATTGAAACAATCGCTCGATTTTGGTCCAAGCATCATAGGAAGAGGAGGCTCGAGTTAAATGACCAAGAAGTGGATCAGAAATTATTTGACGAAGCCAAACGAGAATAAGAAGATCGCTACGTCGCCATTCCTCATAAGCAGGGTTAGAAGTGATTTCTGGTTGTGCTTGGGTGGTAGAGGATGCTATAGCAGTAGTGATTGAAGTTGGGGTGACAGTAATAGTTTTTGGAGGAGGATTAGAACCAAGAACAAAGGAGTCAAGAGAGAGGCTTTGAGTATGTCCAAAGTATTTTCTTTCCAAAGAGAATAATTATTTCTATCAAGTTTGAGAGAAAGGTCTGGTAGTTGAATAATGGAGGAAGTACTGGGTTGTTTTGCAAGTGACAACAGGTTTCCAGAATTTTGAGAAGTGGCCATAGGATCGATGGGAAAATCTGATACCATATAAGATTAAGAACAAGAAGAGTTTGAGAAAATAAGAGCAGATTGAATTGTTCTGCCGTTTTGCTTTTTATTTATAGACTTAGTACATGTTGATGATAAATATAAGACTCCTTATCTAATATCTATTCTAAAAGGAAGAGTAATCCTTTTGTTACGGGGAAAGGCTACAACAATTGAATTCTAGTTGATGAGGGACTCTAATAATGTTTTAGCTAGTGAAACTTTTGACAACGAGTCCTTTTCTTTGTTTTCTGCACTATGTGAAGCATGTGGTCTTTAAGAGCTTTCACTTTAAGGTGCATCTCTTTGGTGTACTCCAACTCAATTTAACCAGAACGTTCAAAATAATTGCTCCAAACTTTCTTATTGATCTTATTATGAACTTATTTTTGTATTTGCTATTGAGACCTATTTTCCATTGAAATCAAGTGTTTAAGCTTTTGGAGAGGTTCTTAATATTTGGCTCCCTGTTATGTGGTTGATTAGGGTGTCTCAGTAGATTTTCAGAGTGATATGTTATCTCTGAATGTTAGATAAATATTGAACTATCTTGATTTTAGTAGGTTAAGGGTGTGTTTGGTATGGAGAATGTTTTCCAATTTTCTCATGTTTGATTGGCTTAAATATTTTGGAAAATGTTTTCCAAATCAACTTATTTTCCTCAAATTTAAGGAAGATGACTTTCCTTCAAAAATTAAGGAAAACATTTTCCAAAACTTTCCTCCACCTTCAAAATAATTCTTTTTTTTTAAAGTTTGTTTTTTAAAAAATATTTTCAATTTAAAAATTTTATTTTTTTACCTCACCCCACCTCTACCCCGCCCCCCCCTAAAAAAACTTTAAAGTTTGTTTTTAAAAAATATTTTCAATTTCAATTTTTTAATTTTTTACCTCACCCCACCCATACCCCTGAACCACCCCCCTCCACCAGCCCAGTTTGCTTTTAAAAAATATTTCCAATTTCAAATTTTTAATTTTTTACCTTATCCCACTCCCCCACCACCCACCCAATTTATTTTTTTTTAAAAATTGATTTTAAAAAATATTTTCAATTTCAATTTTTTATTTTTTCACCTTACCCCACCCCACCCCTACCCCCGATACCCCCGATCCCCCCTCCACCCCCACTCCCTAAAAAAGCAAAAAATTAAAGTTTGTTTTTAAAAAATATTTTCAATTTCAAATTTTTATTTTCTACTCTCTAATAAAAAAATAAAAGATATTTTCTTAAAAGTGTTTTTCATTCATAAATCAAACACTAAAAATATTTTCTATTCACCAACTAAACATGAGAAAATAAGTCAAAAATTCACTTGTGTTCCAGGAAAACATTTTCTTTCATACCAAACACACCCTTGGTTACATCTCATTTTCCAAAAAAAATAAATAAGTTACATCCCAAACTTGAGTTGTTTTAATTAATAATGTGGAATGCTAATACTTGGGTAGCATTGGCTAACTATTTCTCATTGCATTAGCTAACTGGAATATCAGAAGACATAGTTCAAGTCACAACAAGTGCTTCAGATGCTGCTAATGTGAAGGAAAAAGGGGAAGAAAGTCTGCATGTTGTGGATGAGAAATACACACCTTCAGATATTGTTGAGGAAAATTGGGAGGGAAATTTGGGTGCTATAGTTGACATAGCCACCATTTCAGAAGATCTGATGGTGGCCTAATCAGAGAAAAGAGATGAAACACCTACTGCAGCATTATGTGATGCTCGTGCAATATGACCAATATCAAATGGTAATTCTTTAGAAAATACAGATGCAAAGGCTTCTGCGACTCTAGAAAATTAAGAAAAAATAGAGGCACCCCACAGTGCTCCTAAAATTGATGTAGTGTTTGTGGAGATGATGTGAAAGAATCTCCAGTTCGAGAATGTCATGACCATCAGGTTATTTATCTTTCTAATATTTGTGTCATTCATATAGTCGAGAGTGTTCTTAATCGAAGTAACGACGGCTCGTAGGTGCATTCGTCGTTCAGCAGTTAAAATTCTTAGAGAAGTCCTCCTACGGGCATGACCTACGGCTCGTAAGTCTAAGCACGGCCCGTCCTGTTCAACCGTTGTTCAAGTCCTAAAACTCATCTTCTCTAAAGTTTTCTACGATTCTTCATCTACGGTTCATAGCAGGAATTACGGCCCGTCATTCTTCAACCATCGTTCCATACTTAGCTTCAATTCCAAGCACTTGAACCTACGACTCCAACCTACGGCTCTTCAAAGGAATGACGGCTCGTAAGTGGAGTCGTCTGTCACCAAAATCTTACTGCTGCAACTCTTTTTTCAACAACTGCTCCAAAACCTATTTCCTGCAAACTCAAACATAAATACCATCACATCTAATAACAAAATACTTAAGATGCATGCAAAATTCTAAGTTTAATGCATCAAAAGTATCGTAAGTTCACAGTACATCAACACCCTCAACATAAAATCGTTGCTTGTCCTCAAGCGACACAACAAACTCTAAACGACACTTTGTGCATAAGCAACCAACAATTCAAGCAATCACACAACATTTTCTAAATCATCACCCTCCTTATTTATTTTCAGCACAGTGCAATTTTTTCTATGTAAACTCAACAAGCTAACTCATGCAGATCAATACAAGACATAGACATACCAATAGACACATTCACATACACAGACAACAATCACCAAGATACTGATTCTCCAATAATGTAACTTGTGCCCTTACCGCCAAGAAATCCCTTTTTCACACATAATTTGAAATTTAGTTAGGGACTCAGTATTCACTCACCATAGGCTTGCCCTTATTTTCTCCGTTTTGACATTCCAAATTGTTCACTTTGGATCACTAGGACTTTCTTAGCTTGTAACGTAGGCTTAGGGTCAACTTTGACATATTTTGATACTAGTGTACTCATTCGCGCTTCGCGCGGGATTAAATATATTTTTTAATATAATTAATGTCGTTAATTGACAATTTTTCAATAAGAAGTGTATAAAAAAAATAATACAAATCAAGTCACAGGCTTGTTGTTGTCTATTCAGGAAATTCCTAGAAAGATATTTTCAAACTTTAATTTCCACTTAACATTGCCGATAAAAAGAAGAAAAACATAAAAAGTATCTCAAGAAAAAGAAATTAAGTTATATATAACATTACATCGGAGATTATACTTTGTAACAGAAAATAAAAGAATTGAAACACATAATATAAAATAAAATGTATATTTATAAAAATTCATGATGTCATTAGTAATTTGATGTGTTACTTATCTACTCGATTATATAAAGGTTACCATAGAGTGACAAAATATTAAATTTTTGAGAGTACATGAAGTGCAAGTTGTAGAAAGTTATATCACGAGTTGGATCAATGTTTTTCCCTAACACATGTAGAGGAGTGGAAGAATTTTATAACATTAATCTAATTATTATTGTAGCCATCAGTTAAAAAAATTAATATATGATAATAACTATTCAAAAGATAACTCCTTCTTTAATGTGGAAAATTAAGATAGATAATTTTTGCTTTAAATAATTACAAGTTAAATACACATTAATCACATATGCATATTTATTATAGCAGAACTATAAAATAAATTTTTATTATATATGTACACATAAATGATAATTTTTTCTTCATTCTTTTCATTAAATAATTTGTTTCTTAATTAAAAATTTTAAAAATACAAAAAAGATGGTTTATTTATTTATTTTGTGACTGATTTCTAATATGATAGATCATATCATATATTTTCAGGGGTAACAATATCCAATATATAGCTATGAAAAAAGTACCATAGGTAATATTATACCTTACAATTATGACAAAAATTTAGAATATTAATTAGAAATTGACAAACAGATAGAAACAAAAATAAAAACGTGACACTTTTCATCTTCCTTCATTCGCATAATAATAAGAAGAAGAAGAAGAGCAAAGTTAATTGATAAAAAAATGTTAATTGAACTTTCTAATATGTTGGTTAGTAGAGTTTCATAATTTAGTTTTTGTTGAATAAAAGGAAATTTACATATTTGATCAAAATAAAATAAAAAAGAATAGAATAATATTAATTGAAATCAAAACAATACATTAATGATTCTTCAAAATATTTGAAAACCATTCAAACTTTTATACTAATGTGGCTATCTCTTTTTATGAATCTTCCAAGATAATTAAGCTTCCTTCTTCATTTTGATGAACTTGTATCGAAATAATGTGAATATCTCTATGATGAATCTTTGAAGAATATATCTATGATCTTTATCAAAGTGAATATCATATCGTGACATTATTAAGCACATAATTGATGAAAAAGATGAAGACAAATTTTAAAAAGAAGGAAAAAACTATACTAATAAAAAGAAAGAATGAGAAAATGAAAATGAACATTGAACATAAATAATTGTTATTTATAGATTGGGTAAACCATAAGAATAGTTACAAAGAAGTTAAAGAGACATGCTATTTAAGTAGGGAAGATAAATAGATGGTGGTTTTTTGTAACTTATTAGACATTATTAGAATAGTAAATATGATTGAATTTTTTTAATTAATAAATAAATTATTTAATTAAAAAATGAAGATAAAAAGCCCAAAAATGGAGAAAAAAGATAAATTGGAATGGAGGCCATAGAGATATGCCACATCACCTTCTCTATGTTTCTCCTTTATATAAATATATATCTTGATTAAGTGACTTTTCTGTCCTTCTTGACATTACATTTGCTAGTTTACCTCTTTTACAACCCATTCTGACATCAACTTGCTCTATGCTCTTCTCCTTACGATTCATTGACGCTTGAGTGTGACTTTTGACTTGTTCTTCTTGTTTGATTCATCTTTTCTTTCAATTCTTTTTGTTTCTTTTTGTTCAGTCACACTTCAACATTTTTTTTGCTCATTTTTTTTTCTTTCCTCTACACATGACTCTTTTCGTATCATTTCTTTGTTGTTTTCCTTCATAATAGCCACCCTCAACTTAGATGTTTAGTATGAGTTGAGGTGCACAATGTCCTTAGGAAGGACCAGGGCCAAAATTAAGGTACAACTTTGTAGTAGCCACCCTAAACTTAGGCTTTAAGCCTAAGTAGAGGTACACAATGTCCAAGGAGGGACCAGGACCAAAACAGAGTTTCACAAGATTTTTAGGGAAGGTGAATTTGGTGTATCAAAAGAATGGTATTCGTTAAGTTCAAACATTTGGATCGAATGGAGCAATTAATCCTTTTTGGTTGGTTGTTTTAGGCTTAAGTGGGTTCATTATCAACAATGGCCTATGATCATTTCCCAATTTCCGGTTTAAATATCTTAGCAAGAGTAACTGGGCAAGTTCTAGATTGGCACGTACCATAAGAATGTACAAACAATCTCACACACACATCGCACCTTGTTTCACTATCGAATCATCAATGTATCTAATTCATGTTATTGCTTAAGTCATGTTGTCTTATCGATTCCTATCATGTCATACAAAGATCCTACACATTGAACTTATCAAATTCACAGACATAGCATGTTGCTCCCAATTGCACATGCAAGTGTACGTGGTTGCGCAACTAATATAGTGGCTCTGAAAGAGCCAGATTATCGAATCCAAAGGACTCGTCAATTAACTATTTATTAAATTATACTAATCCTAATTATTTATTCAAGAGTGCTAAGAGGATTTGATTTATAAATAAAAGAACGCAAGAATTAAATATTAATCC
>JAGDQO010002700.1:0-30407 GCA_018342035.1 Solanum appendiculatum
TTTCATTCCATTATGAGTAGGTACCCTATAGGGCCCCCATATATCACAATGTACTAGTTCAAACAATGACTTTGAAACATGACTGCTTACAGGAAAAGGAAGCTTAGATTGTTTAGCAAGTGGACAAACAGTACAAGTAGACTTCATTACATCACCTAAACCAACTAGATTAGGAGACCTCCTTAGTATGTCTACAGGAGCATGCCCTAGTCTTCTATGCCACAATGAAATGGACTCACAACGACCAACCACATTAACCTTTCTACAAGACACTTGAGAGGGTAGTAAACTTCTAGAGTCTTCTTTGAGAATATAGAGCCCATGCTCCTCTTTACCAATCCCCTTGACCTGTCCAGTAGAGAGATCCTGTAAGACACAGAAGTCAAGAAAAAACACTGCCATGCAATTAATCTCTTTTGTTAACTGGGAGACAGACAATAAGTTGCATTTAAAGGCAGGGACATAGAGGACATTGGCTAGATGTTGATCACCAAGTGCTGAGGTACCAACATGTGAAACTGATATAACATTCCCTGTTGGAAGATGAACTTGTCTTCTCTCAGAGAGGGGAACAGTGGAGATCTGTTTTAATAATTCAACTCTAGATGTCATATGATTAGTAGCTCCTGTATCAATAATCCACTCTTGACTTGTACAATTGGACACTAAACCAGAGAGAATTCTACCTGTAGCAGCTGCCTGAGTAGAAGGCTCTCCACTAGTTGAATGATCTACACCAGCGTCACTTCCTTTGGTTAGCAACTGTAAAATTTGTTGATATTGATCCTGTGTGAAGAAAGATGCAGGTGAGGAAGGCACATTAGCTCCAGTACTCCCTCCAGTGCTTGGAGAACCTGCACTTTGAGTAAGTTCCACATTATTAGCATAAGTGTTCGAGACTCTAGTGTTCCTCTTTGACCTCCATCCAACTGGATAGCCTTTAAGCTTGAAGCATTGTTCCTTGGTGTGTCCTCTAAACCCACAGACTTCACTCAGTAGGAATGACTTTTGAGGTTTTTGTGACTTAAACTGATTATGATTATCATGGGGACCTCTGCCACCTCCGCCAGGTTGATGACCAAAGTTAGCACTCAGATTAGGGCCACCCACTCCCTTTTGGCTGAGTAGAGCAGAACTATCAACAATCCTTGGTAGAGAACCATCACTACTGACGTGTGCCAAGTTCCTTTGACTCTCATGATCCATGATAAGGGAGAAAGCTTTGTTTAGAGTTGGAATCGGAGATTGCATTAGGATTTGACCTCTAGCTGCAGCATAGGTCGTATTCAGTCCCATTAGAAACTCTAGAAGATGCTGATACTCACAATGCTCTTGAAATTTCTTAGACTCAGCACAAGAGAACCCTGGACAGGGCATAATAGAATCATACTCATTCCATAACCCTTTGAGAGTAGTGTAATAGTCTGTAACTGTCATAGTGCCTTGAGTTAGACTGTGTATCTCCTTGTGCAGTTGAAAGACATGTGCACCATTGATTTTATCGAATCTCTCCTTAAGATCACACCAGACTCTATGAGCATCACCACAGTAGACTATACTACTCAGTAAACCTGGTCGAACAGCATTCATTATCCAGGACAGTACTACAGCATTGCATTTTTCCCAAATATCAAACAGTTCAGGAGCAAACTTAGATTTAGGAAACCTTCCATCAATAAAACCTAATTTGCTTTTACCTACAAGGCCTATTCGCATGGATCTACTCTAGATAGCATAATTCTCTGAGCCAGTAAGTTGAAGAGAAATTAAAGAGCTACCTGGAGTGTCATTAGGGTGAAGATACAAGGGATGATTGTGATCTATAGTTGGAGCGACATAGCTAGGTGCTCCAGCAGCTGCATTGGAGTGCAAATCTGAATTTGCAGTTACTCCGACTGTTGTATCTCCCATGGAGTCCAGCTTGTGTTGAAAAGTGCCTACTCACGAATCGAAAAAAAAACCTTCGAATTTAAGCACCTCTGATGCTCGTACACTTGAACACCACTATTGTATACTTCGCCTAAGACTTGACGAAGCTCTGATACCATGTCAACTCTATAAAAGGAGGTTGAGCTTAACTGATATTGTGAACAAGAAGGAAGAAGAATAGAAGAATCTAGAAGGAACAAATTATATTCATCATATCTTCATTTCAACTCAATTTCACAGGAGTACATAAGAGCTGTATTTATAGAGAAAGTAGAAAGTTAGTATTTAATGGAGTAATAGAATGAATTACTAATTAGATTGATTCTAGGTCGGAGCGCCTTTGCAGGAAAGGATGATAAATCTTCTAGAACGGTCATTATTATTGTTGTGTCAACTGTTGCAACGATAATTCTTATGCTTTGTACTTTTGTCATCTTGATGAAGATGCGAAAGAGGAAGCTTATGGACAAAATTCAGAGTAAGTGTGGCTTGTTAATAGACAATGATTAAGGAAAGTTGATTTCTAAATCTATGCTTTGCTGATTTGTTTTAAACTACTATGTTGATAAAGGTAGACATGTGGACGATATTGGTACTGCAGAATCCTTGCAGTATGATCTTTCTACAATTAGAGCAGCAACAGATAACTTCTCAAGTGCTAATAAGTTGGGAGAAGGTGGATTTGGTCCTGTGTACAAGGTGATTAATTAGTCCTAATTGTTGCATAATAGCGCGATAGTATCCAAAAATAATTATGTACAAGATTTAGTTTCAATTCTAATTCATAATTTCCACTCGTAATGATATGCTTCAGGGTGTACTTTCAAATGGACAAGAAGTAGCCGTGAAAAGATTGTCAATACATTCAGGCCAAGGAGATCTAGAATTCAAAAACGAGGTCTTGTTGGTTGCCAGGCTTCAACATAGGAATTTGGTTAGATTGCAAGGATTTTGTCTTGAAGGAACAGAGAGACTTCTTATCTATGAATTTGTTCCCAATGCAAGCCTTGACCACTTTATATTTGGTATGTATTGCTCAACTTTTAACCTGATCTTCTACACTGCCAAGATATAGAAGAAAAACTTTTTGTAAAAAATATGTAGCTTATTATTCATTTGATTGTCCAATGGAAAAGCAGATCCGGTTAAACGTAAGCATCTGGATTGGGAAAGACGATCCAAAATCATAGGAGGCCTTGCTAGGGGAATTCTTTATCTTCATGAGGATTCTAGACTTCGCATCATTCACCGTGATCTCAAAGCAAGTAATATTCTACTTGATGCAGAAATGAATCCTAAAATCTCAGACTTTGGCATGGCAAGGTTATTTGCTATGGATGAATCTCAAGTAATCACAAGCAAAATTGCTGGGACGTAGTAAGTTTTATATCTCTCATTAGATAGACTGTTCATAAATACCCAATTTGCAGCACAACATTTTATCACCGTACTTCCTAAGTTTATTACAAAATGTCTTAATTTCATTAATGAAATATGTAGTTCTGACTTTTAACATCAAGTAGTTCCCTGTTGTGACAGGTTATTCAGTTATGCTGATCCCACTATTTGCACTACCAAACCCCAGAAATGAGTTTTTTCAGCCTTTTTACCTTAAGTCTGTTGAAGAAAAAATAAAATCTATACGTCGAAAAAAAAAAATTAAACAATTTAATCATATCTAAGTTGCCAAATGTTATGTAATTCTTGTTTTGGCTTTGCAGTGGATATATGGCGCCAGAGTATGCAATGCAGGGAAAAATATCAGTCAAATCAGATGTTTTTAGCTTTGGAGTATTAGTCCTGGAAATTTTAGGTGGCCAAAGAAACACTTGTTTCAGAAATGGAGAATATGTGGGAAACCTTCTGAGCTATGTAAGTAGTAAACTAGCCGATTAATCAGCTTTACCTTTCAATTTCAAATTAGTCGGGGTCAGGTGCATATAAATTATTTTATACTATTTGTGTATAGAAGTTAAAATTCTAAAATTAAACTGTCACAGGCTTGGAGGAATTGGCGTGAAGGAACAACATCAAATTTAATAGACCCCATGTTGAGAGGAAGCTCGGGACTGGTTGCTGACATAACGAGATGCATCCACATAGCCTTATTGTGTGTTCAAGAAAATGTTGCTGATAGACCAACTATGGCTGCAGTAGTTCTCATGCTCAGTAGTCTCTCTCTGAATCTTTCAGTGCCTTCAAAGCCTGCATATTATATGCAAATTAAAATTGATGTTAGCCTAATATTAGAATCTAATCAACCAGCCAAAAGTAAATGTATTTGCTTATCACAAAATGAGATGTCAATAAGTGAGTTAGATCCTAGATGATAGAGTTTGATATAATTGCCCTTTTCTGAATGTATTTTAGTACTTATTATGTTATTTCTTCCAACTTTCATTAGTTTGAGAGTGATCATTATTGATTATTAAGGATTAAATTTGGGGATATTCACGGAGATGTATACAATTAGTGACTCCTACTAACAAAAGAACATGGTTCTATTTCGCTTTCAAAATATCGCAACAAAAATTGTTTTTCTCTCTCAATTCCTACTACTGCAAATCCACTTCATTTTCCAAATTTGCGAAAGACAAACAAAAACAGAATTTTCCGTTTATTCACTTGTATACGATGATTGGACAGTTTGTTAAACCTTATACACAAAAGTTTCAATCAGAGGAATTCCCGAAAACGTTGATTCCTTATTGGACACAGCTTATATTAACATTAAGAAAGTGAACATTGTTTGTGCTGCTTGGCAGTTTCCACTGTTGATTGCTTTGTCAATTCAATTTTAATCACTTTTAAGAAGTTAAGATGTTTTCTCTGAGACCAAGTCAAAAGTTGATGTCATCTTATGGAAATTCATACTGAAAGAAAAGTTTTCAAACCTAAGGAAATTCAAAGCAGCAATCACCTTATTTACTCCCAGCCTTTTCAATGCTTTAATTTTCTGCCTTTCATATTTTGAATTTTCCACTTGACATCATAGACGACTGAGTCAATCTTCCAAAAAATAAAGAGATTGTGAACACTTGAAAAACTGAAAAATTGGAGCCATAACTTCTATTTATAGAATCTCAAACACATTAATTGAGCTTTGTGTGTATTGGGCAGACAGCTATGGGTTTCTTGAAATGCCTGATCATTCTAATATTCCAATTTTACTACCTTTTCTACCTCACCAAAGCACAGCCTAATTTCACTTTTCAATCGCCCTGTGAAGGTAATATGACAGAGTACCCTCCAAATGGTACATACCACACAAACCTTAACACAGTTCTGTCCTCTCTTTCGCGTAACATAGAGAGTGATGGCTTCTATAATGCTACCATCGGCCAAGATCGAGACAGGGTTAGTGCTATCGCGCAATGTAGAGCGGATGTCGAATTACAAACATGCCGCAGCTGTATAAATAATGCTACTCGCTTGATTTTAGAGAAATGCCCTTCCAAGAAATCAGCCTTTGGCATTTATAATATGTGTCTGATAAGATTTTCTAATGAGTCCTTCATAGGCACCATGTCAACCGACCCGCGATTTTTTTATTATGTCGTCAGGAATTTCTCGGACCCCCAATTGTTTTTCAACCAATATCTGACACCCGTATTGACAAGCTTACGAACTCGAGCTTCAGCGGGTGGAAAGCGCAAGTTTGCTGCTAATGTTTTTGATGCCCCTGATTTTCAGAGAATACATGCACTTGTACAGTGCACAGCTGATTTATCAGCTCAAGGTTGCGACAATTGTTTAACCGCTGTCTATTCAAGTTTGCCTGACTGTGAATGTTATGCAAAGAGGGGAAACTACCATTTGATGCCCAGCTGCATTGTTCGGTATGAACCTTACTCATTCTTCAATGAAACATTATTGACTGAAGCTCCGCCACCCTTATTGTCACCGCCGGAGCCAGCCTTATTGGCACCACCACCACCACCAGGTATTTGAAATCTTTGGGGAATTATCTCGTTGGTCACTTCACATTCGTATTCAGCTTCAGGCAGGGGACATGTTGTTCAAGTCGAACCTCTTTTCTTAGGCTCACTTGGCGGTCTCAATAACAAAGCTAGATCCATATTATAGAGTAATTAGCACGAGTTACTGAATAGTGGACTATAATTTTTAGTTCTATACTCTGTGGTCCTTGTGATACTAATTTGAAGCATTTTTGTAGGAAAGGATGACAAAACCGCACGAACTGTCATCATTATTGTTGTACCCATTGTCACAATTGTTATTCTTATTGGTTGTATTTCTGTCATGTTGATGAGAAGGCGAAAGAAGAAGTTGGTGAACAGAAGAGAGGGTAAGTGTGGTTTATTAACCTACAATGATCAAGGAAAATTGAATTTTAATTGAAGACCATTTTTCACTAATTTGTTCTCCTCTATTGCTACTAGTTGTTGAAGGTATATCTGTGGATGATGATAGTATTGCAGAATCCTTGCAATATGATTTTTCAGTAATTAGTGCAGCAACAGATAACTTCTCAGATGCTAATAAGTTGGGGCAAGGTGGATTTGGTCCTGTGTACAAGGTGATTAATCATTACTTAGGTTGTAACGATTCTTTACATTGTTAGTGTGTATAAATGAGGACCGTGTTGCTTAACAACCTAGTTAGAGGAAGAATACTACTTAGTTATAATTTCATATATTTTCAACTTGTTCTTACATTATCTTTCAGGGCAAGCTTCCAAATGGACAAGAAGTAGCAGTGAAAAGATTGTCAATAGATTCAGGCCAAGGAGATCTAGAATTCAAAAACGAGGTCTTGTTGGTTGCCAGGCTTCAACACAGGAATTTGGTTAGATTGCGAGGATTTTGCTTTGATGGAACAGAGAGACTTCTTGTCTATGAATTTGTTCCCAATGCAAGCCTTGACCACTTTTTATTCGGTATGTATTGTTTTACATTTAGTTAACTTGATAGTGTAATTCTTCTACACTGTCCATATATAGAAGTTAAATCTTTTGTAAGTGCTCTACCTTTATAACATTTGTCCAATGGGAACACAGATCCAGTTAAACGTAGGCAATTGGATTGGGAAAGGAGATCCAAAATCATTGGAGGCGTTGCTCGGGGGATCCTTTATCTTCATGAGGATTCTAGGCTTCGGATCATTCATCGTGATCTCAAAGCTAGTAATGTTCTACTTGATGCAGAAATGAATCCTAAAATCTCAGACTTTGGCATGGCAAGGTTATTTACTCTGGATGAAACTCAAGGCAGCACAACCAGAATTGTTGGGACCTAGTAAGTTGCACAACGCTCATTAGATAGGCTGTTTAATTTCATAGTGCTCGGAAAGATTCTTTAACCATTTAACAAGCAAGAACTAAGACCTCAATACTACTCGTAAACAAACCATTCCTTAAAATTACTAGAATATGTAAGATGAATTTTAATTTGTTATATAGTTGCTTCAGGAACATTATTTCATTTTTGTTTTCTCACCTCAATTTTGTTGAACTAGAATTTTAGTTGTCCCCACAAATAAGGTACGGAATGATAGAAAAGTCTTGTAATTTATGTTTTTTCTTTGCAGTGGATATATGGCACCAGAGTATGCAATGCATGGGCAATTCTCAGTGAAATCAGATGTTTTTAGCTTTGGAGTACTAGCCCTTGAAATTTTAAGTGGCCAAAAAAACACTTGTTTCAGAAATGGAGAATCTGTGGAAGACCTTCTAAGCTATGTAAGTAACTAAGTTAATTGATCAACTACACTTCAATGCCGAACTAGGTGTCAACTTCATAAAAGGAGCTTGAGCTTAACTGATATTGTGTACAAGAAGGAAGAAGAATAGAAGAATCTAGAAGGAACAAATTATATTCATCATATCTTCATTTCAACTCAATTTCACAGGAGTACATAAGAGCTGTATTTATAGAGAAAGTAGAAAGTTAGTTTTAACTAACTTTTAACCAACTTCTTACTAATTCTAACAAACTAGTAAACTCATCTAACCATGGTAGCTTGCTTAACTTCACACTATGGTTAACACTCCCCTCAAGCTCATGGTTTGAATATATCCATAACTCCAAGATTATTCACCAGTATGATGTTGAGCTTTCCCAAGGCATTTTGTGAGCACATCTGCAAGCTGGTTTTCAGTATGTGTGAATTCTGTCTTCAGTAGTCCTTGTCTAATTTTTTCCTTTACAAAGTGACAATCTATATCTATGTGTTTGGTTCTTTCATGAAAGATAGGATTTGCAGCAATCTGAATTGTTGCCTTGCTGTCACAGATCATGGTTATAGGAAGTTCAACACTAACTCCAAGTTCTTCAATAGTCCTACTAACCAAGTAACCTCAGCGGCACAATGGGCCATACTTCTGAATTCAGCTTCTGCTGAGCTTCTAGAAACAGTCTCTTGTTTCTTTGACTTCCAGGATATTAATGATCCTCCAAACTTAACTAGGTACCCTCCTTGTTTCTAGGCATGCACTCCAGTCTGAGTCACAATAGGCAAGCAATTTGTTAGGTGCCTCTTTTATATATCTAACTACCCTCAATGCTGCTTCCATGTGAGATTCTTTAGTACTATGTATGTATTGACTTAGAGCTTGTACTGAAAAGGACAGATCTGGTCTAGTCATGGTGAGGTACAACAGTCTTCTCACTAATCTCTGGTACCTGCTGGGATCCTGCAAAATGGGGTCTGTATGTTCTCCTCCTTGTGAAATACGTTCATCATACTTCACAGATGTTAATTTTTTATTTTGCTCAAGTGGAGTTCCTGCAGGTTTAACTCCCCCTAGTCCACATTCAGCTATTAGTTCTAAGGCATACTTCCTCTGAGACATGTGAATGCCTTTGCTAGACCTGTCACATTCAATTCCTAGAAAGAACTTAAGCTCTCCTAGATCTTTCATCTTGAATTGTTTGTGGAGATCCTCTTTTGTTGACTGTATAAGGCACTGCTTGTTCCCAGTAACTAAAAGATCATCCATATAGACAAGTACAATAACTATATCTTCACCATCATGTTTAGTGAAGAGAGAATAATCATAGTGACTCTGGTAAAATCCCAACTTGATCAAGGCTTGTGTTAACTTGAAGTTCCACTGTCTAGGAGCTTGTTTGAGCCCATATAGTGACTTATGGAGTTTGCAGACCTTACCATTCTCCCCCTGTCTAGCAAAACCAGAAGGTATAGACATGTAGACCTCATCAACTAGATCACCATTGAGAAAGGCATTGTGAACATCCATCTGCTGAATAAACCATTCCTTAGAGGCAGCAAGTGCAACTATGGTCCTGACAGTGACATCTTAGCTACAGGGCTGAAAGTTTCACCATAGTCCAGACCCTCTTGTTGGATATACCCTTTAGCAATCAGTCGAGCCTTTAATCTTTCCACCTCCCTGTAGACTTGTACTTGACTTTGTAAACCCACCTGCAGCCAATAGGTTTCTTACCAGGGGGCAGATCAACCAGACTCCAAGTATGATTTTCCACCAAAGCATCAATCTCCAGTTGCATGGCCTTAACCCACTGAGGGTCAAGAGCAGCCTCTTTGTAGGAAGAGGGTTCAATTATAGCTGAATATGCAGACAGACAAGCACTATGAGAAGGAGAAAGACTTTCATAGGAGATATGATTAGAAATGGGAAAGCTGCAGGTATGACTACTGGGCTTGGTTACAAAATCTTGCAGCCAAAGTGGAGGTTTGGTGACTCTAGAGAACTTTCTTGATGGAGCATTGGGAGGAGGAGGACTTGTATGGGTTATGATAGGTTTCTCAGGAGGAGGACTGGTATGGGTTATGATAGGTTGCTCAGGAGGTGGTGTAGATGAGGCTGGACTAGGAAAGGAGATGTTAGGTGTATTAGGGAGAGCAACTGAGACAGAAAGGGGGTCAGGCACTGTTAGTGTGAGAACAGGAAACACAGGATTAGAGGAAGTTTGCAAATCTTTAAAAGGGAACAGGTCTTCTTTGAAGACAAAATGTCTGTTGACAAAGAAGGATTTAGAGTGCAGGTCATATAAAAGATAACCTTTTTGTGAAGAAGAGTACGCCATCAGAACAGCTGGTATAACTCTTGGAGAAAACTTGCCATGCAGCTTTGGACAAGTAGCATAACAGAGGCAACCCAAAGTTCTAATGTGAGACAAGGAAGGAGGGTGAAGATGTAGAATTTATAAAGGAGTTTTATAGGACAGAAGTTTAGAAGGAAGCCTATTTAGGATATACACAGCTGTAGTGACACATTCACCCCAAAATTCCAAGGGAATGGAAGCTTGAAATCTGAGGGCACTAGCCATATCTAAAATAGTTCTATGTTTTCTTTTAGCTAATCCATTCTGCTGAGGTGTATAGACACATGTACTTTGATGAAATATCCCTAGGCTAGACAACATAGACTGACAAGCATTGCTGAAGAATTCACTACCATTATCAGTTCTCAAGGTTTTGACACTTGTGGAAAACAAGTTATGCACTTGAGCAAAGAAATCCTGAGCACAACCAAAGTGTCAGATTTAGATGCAATAAGAAATACCCAGGTGAACCTGGAGAAATCATCCTCAATAGTCACAAAGTATTTCATTCCATTATGAGTAGGTACCCTATAGGGCCCCCATATATCACAATGTACTAGTTCAAACAATGACTTTGAAACATGACTGCTTACAGGAAAAGGAAGCTTAGATTGTTTAGCAAGTGGACAAACAGTACAAGTAGACTTCATTACATCACCTAAACCAACTAGATTAGGAGACCTCCTTAGTATGTCTACAGGAGCATGCCCTAGTCTTCTATGCCACAATGAAATGGACTCACAACGACCAACCACATTAACCTTTCTACAAGACACTTGAGAGGGTAGTAAACTTCTAGAGTCTTCTTTGAGAATATAGAGCCCATGCTCCTCTTTACCAATCCCCTTGACCTGTCCAGTAGAGAGATCCTGTAAGACACAGAAGTCAAGAAAAAACACTGCCATGCAATTAATCTCTTTTGTTAACTGGGAGACAGACAATAAGTTGCATTTAAAGGCAGGGACATAGAGGACATTGGCTAGATGTTGATCACCAAGTGCTGAGGTACCAACATGTGAAACTGATATAACATTCCCTGTTGGAAGATGAACTTGTCTTCTCTCAGAGAGGGGAACAGTGGAGATCTGTTTTAATAATTCAACTCTAGATGTCATATGATTAGTAGCTCCTGTATCAATAATCCACTCTTGACTTGTACAATTGGACACTAAACCAGAGAAAATTCTACCTGTAGCAGCTGCCTGAGTAGAAGGCTCTCCACTAGTTGAATGATCTACACCAGCGTCACTTCCTTTGGTTAGCAACTGTAAAATTTGTTGATATTGATCCTGTGTGAAGAAAGATGCAGGTGAGGAAGGCACATTAGCTCCAGTACTCCCTCCAGTGCTTGGAGAACCTGCACTTTGAGTAAGTTCCACATTATTAGCATAAGTGTTCGAGACTCTAGTGTTCCTCTTTGACCTCCATCCAACTCGATAGCCTTTAAGCTTGAAGCATTGTTCCTTGGTGTGTCCTCTAAACCCACAGACTTCACACAGTAGGAATGACTTTTGAGGTTTTTGTGACTTAAACTGATTATGATTATCATGGGGACCTCTGCCACCTCCGCCAGGTTGATGACCAAAGTTAGCACTCAGATTAGGGCCACCCACTCCCTTTTGGCTGAGTAGAGCAGAACTATCAACAATCCTTGGTAGAGAACCATCACTACTGACGTGTGCCAAGTTCCTTTGACTCTCATGATCCATGATAAGGGAGAAAGCTTTGTTTAGAGTTGGAATCGGAGATTGCATTAGGATTTGACCTCAAGCTGCAGCATAGGTCGTATTCAGTCCCATTAGAAACTCTAGAAGATGCTGATACTCACAATGCTCTTGAAATTTCTTAGACTCAGCACAAGAGAACCCTGGACAGGGCATAATAGAATCATACTCATTCCATAACCCTTTGAGAGTAGTGTAATAGTCTGTAACTGTCATAGTGCCTTGAGTTAGACTGTGTATCTCCTTGTGCAGTTGAAAGACATGTGCACCATTGATTTTATCGAATCTCTCCTTAAGATCACACCAGACTCTATGAGCATCACCACAGTAGACTATACTACTCAGTAAACCTGGTCGAACAGCATTCATTATCCAGGACAGTACTACAGCATTGCATTTTTCCCAAATATCAAACAGTTCTGGAGCAAACTTAGATTTAGGAAACCTTCCATCAATAAAACCTAATTTGCTTTTACCTACAAGGCCTATTCGCATGGATCTACTCTAGATAGCATAATTCTCTGAGCCAGTAAGTTGAAGAGAAATTAAAGAGCTACCTGGAGTGTCATTAGGGTGAAGATACAAGGGATGATTGTGATCTATAGTTGGAGCGACATAGCTAGGTGCTCCAGCAGCTGCTTGGAGTGCAAATCTGAATTTGCAGTTACTCCGACTGTTGTATCTCCCATGGAGTCCAGCTTGTGTTGAAAAGTGCCTACTCACGAATCGAAAAAAAAACCTTCGAATTTAAGCACCTCTGATGCTCGTACACTTGAACACCACTATTGTATACTTCGCCTAAGACTTGACGAAGCTCTGATACCATGTCAACTCTATAAAAGGAGGTTGAGCTTAACTGATATTGTGAACAAGAAGGAAGAAGAATAGAAGAATCTAGAAGGAACAAATTATATTCATCATATCTTCATTTCAACTCAATTTCACAGGAGTACATAAGAGCTGTATTTATAGAGAAAGTAGAAAGTTAGTTTTTAGTTTTAACTAACTTTTAACCAACTTCTAACTAACTCTAACAAACTAGTAAACTCATCTAACCATGGTAGCTTGCTTAACTTCACACTAAGGTTAACACTAGGCTTATGCATCAAATTATTTTACATTGTTGATGTATAGAGTTTAAACTCTGAATTCAAATATCGCAGGCATGGACATACTGGCGCGAAGGAACAGCTACAAATTTGATAGACCCCATGTTGAGGGGAAGTTCAGGACTGGTTCGAGACATAATGAGATGCATCCACATTGCTTTATTGTGTGTTCAAGATAATATTGGTGATAGACCAACTATGGCTGCAGTAGTTCTCATGCTCAGTAGCCTCTCTCTGAGTCTACCCGTGCCTTCAGGGCCTGCATACTATACACACGACGATGTTAGCCCAGAGATTTCACTTATTCAAGAATACAATTCAAGATCGTCAGAACCTAGAGAATTAGCCAAAAATAAATCTATTTCTTCATCACGTAATGAGGCATCCATAACTGAGTTATACCCTCGTTAGCATTATTTCCTGAATTTTCTGAATTACTATGTTATTTGTTCCAACTCCAGTTAGTCTAGAATTAATGAGATTGATTTATTAAAGGTTTTTGTTATACGACTTGTTTCATATGTATTACTTATTACACTTATGTAACAGTAGCAGTAACCAACTGCTAGATATTTATAGACTAATATAATTGCAGTTATGTAACTAACTAATCTAACTAGTTACACTTAAACATAATTAATTATAGGGTTCTGACCGCTTCCACTATCTTCTACAAAAACATAAGGAAAAAACGAAAATAGTTAGATACAAGCAAATAGTTAGATACAAGCAAGGATCAGTTGAATTTCTTTTCTCAAATCATATTCATAGAAGAACAAGCTAAGTAGGCCCAAAATTTCCAACCTTGTGGGCTTGTTCTCATCCACTCCTGAGTCCTGTATACATACATAAGAGTTGTTAGAATTCCATAAATTCTAAGTCAATTTGTCAATTCCAAAGAAAAAAGACCAAATCAAATGCTGATGTGCCACTGTTTCGACAGACCGGGGCATTTTTAAGTTCATTTAGTCAAGCGACCCAAGTTTTGGGGTGTTCTAGGTAGTTCGGAGATGAAAATAGTAATTTGCATTAAATTTGAAGGTGTTTTCGCCATTTCTCCCAATCACCATTGTATGAATGTTCTTTACTCTTTTTTCCTGTATATTCTTTATTTTAACATAATATGAATTGATGTTCTTTATTTTTACAAAGCCTTAGTACTATTCATTCATATAAAAATATTTTTTAAGATGTGTAGATTTTCCACTGAAATATCTAATTGTAGAGGTTAAAATTCAAGAGAAATCATCATGGAGTAGAATTATAAAAAGGAAAGAAAAGATTAAAAAAAATGTGTACGTACAAGTGAAAATTTCCGACTACTTCTCTATGTTGTCTAAGAGTCAACTTGTCAACGTCGGCCAAAGAGGACACCCAAGTCAAGAGTTGACTGACTTCAGTTTTTGAACTAATTACCAGCATTCATGCTTACATTATCAAATCACGCCAGATAATTACTCCCGCAGTTCATTTTTACTTGTCTCTTTGATTCGCCACACTCATTAAGAAAATAATTATTAATATATAAATTATCCCTATTAAATGATGTTTAGTATTAGGTTTTGAAAAATGATTTGGAGAATAAGTATTTAATAATGAGGATAAAACATGAAAAATAATAATTGACTTTTCTTAATATGCCAAAAGTGACAAATAAAAATGAAAAACTATTTTGAAATAAGTGACAAGTAAAAGTGAACGGATGGAGTAATAAGATTCTATATTATCAAATTTATAGACACTTTTTCTATGTTTACCGACCATAAAAGATTTTACTAATCGTGGCAAATTTGAATAAAAAGTCATATGCATAGCTCGGCAAGTCTGATTAAGATTTACAATTTAATCTCGCTCAATAATTTATCAAATTGTAAGCAATTTGTAGGTAAATTGTATGACATTGGATGAAGCATGACAAACAAATTTTAACTGACCATATGTTCGAAAAATACAATTTTTATAACCATTTTATGTATACCTTATTAGAATTTATACATACACATGTTGACATAGATGTGGTCGTACATAAAAGAATCAAGACCTTTTTAATCAACACAAATTAAAAACAATTTAATGTCCCCCATCACAAATCTTTTGTGACAAACGTTCATTTCAAATTTCCACACTGCAGGGAAGAAGTCAATCATACGCATTATCGGCATTAATTCAGTAGAAGTTTATTGCACCTATTTGTAAACGTCATTAAATGATGCACATTTTTTCAAGCCACAAGCCAATAGTATGTGATGTAGTGGATATGCTTGAAATAATTGAATTTCAACCCAGGTACCAACATCAGACGAAAAATCCAAAAAAATATATAAATAATAGCGCTGCAATTTTATGTGGTCCATGAATATGATCATGTTCTTTATTCCTTGATTAAAGTGTGTTTCTCAGAAATTGTAAACGTTTTTCTGCTCATGCAAATATAGTCCAGTCCACTGCACCTTTCAATACGTTTTCTATAGCTCTAATTACTCTTTTCTAAAACATGGAATTCCATGGCTTGCAAAGACTATATATCTTCTTATTGCACTTCTCATGTACTATTTTTTACTATATAACTTTTGATATAAATCATATTTTATTCAACAACTGCTCTTAGTGATATGTCAATTTTGATTGTTTCAATTAAAAGTCGAAACAGTTAAAGAAAAAAAAAACATACTGCAAAATGAAAAATAAAGATAACAAAGGGTTAAATTTTAGCAGGTTAATTAAGACCATCTCCAACCCATCTCTATTTTACTTTCCATTCTCTATATTTGGAGAGTAAAATAGAGAATGGATTCTCCAACCCCGCTCCATATTACTCTCTATCCTCCATTTTTGGAGGGGTGAATTTGGAGAACTACTATTCACCTCTCTATTTCACTTTTTGAGTATTTTAATATTATTTCTATTGTATCACTATTTAAGTCTTTATTATATATAATTAATCTCTAATATAATATAACATCTAAAAATATATTATTGACAAGTTACTACTTCCACCCGAATTAATGATTTTTCAATTTTATTTTTAAAAAAAATTCGTCACTTTAACTATATAATTTCAAATTATTTTAATATTATTTATATTATATAAGACTATTAATTAAGTCTTTAGTGTTTGAATTATTTTCTAAGTAATATAACATCTAAAAAAAATATTATTGATAAGTATACGACTTCTATCCCGAATTAACAATTTTTCTAATTTAATTTTTAAAATTTTTTTGTCACTTTAAATATGTAAATTAAAATTATAATTATTTTTCACTATGAAGAATACACAAAATTTACATGATAATTCAAACAATCTACTTTTATGTTATAGTGATAAATTATTAAACTACACAACTTTTTAATGAGCATGAAAATACTTGATGCAATAGTTCAAAATGGAATATGGGAAGTAAATTGTACATGAAATAATTGGATACAAGATGAAATTGTTAATTTAAACAACTTTTAGCTACACATAAAAAATTAAGGACAAAAAATTGCTCATTTTGAATGCCGTAATGCATTAATAGAGCATTTATAGGAGCAACGTAATAGTCTTGAAAGTCGAGTATTTATGTAAAATTTAAAATAAATTTTATGATGATGCAATATTTATTATGTAATTATATTTTATCAATGATTTCACTTTTATTTGAATTGTTCATTAATATGCATGATATATAATATTTGTTACAATTTATGTTATTTAGAAATTTAGAATAAAATATATTTTATATTAAATAAAGAATTTAAAAAAGTAAAATTTTATATCACATTAAAATTATATAAAGTGATTATTTGAAAAAAAGAGAAAAATATTTATATTATGAAATGAAATAGAAATAATAATATAATATTGAGGAGGAAAAAAAATATTCTTTTTTTTTAAAGAGTAAAATAGAGAATTGGATTGGAGTTGATTGTCTGGAAAAATAGGAAACTCTATATTCCTACATTTTTGGGTGGAGTTGAGGGGAAGAGCCTTCGCAAAAACGTGTTATATTAAATGACTTTTTGGAAATTTCTAAGCCTAGAAAGCACATTTTCCTTACATCAAGTTGGGTTGACATGTAACCCAATTTGATGGAGACTTGTCAAAATATTTTTAAAAAGACTTTTTATTTTTATTTGATATATTATATACGGTCATAGTTGGATTGATATTTATATTGAGGTACTCTTTCCGTTTCATTTTACTTGTCTTATGTTAACTTGACACTCTCCCTGAAAAAGTACTTGCTACTTATTAGGGATTTATTTTAGTATAAGTTACATAAATCATATAGTATAAAGATGAATTTACTATATATTCCTACTTTTTTTCTAATTACAATAATCCCTTAAAATTAACTCAATCCGAATATATTAATGAAAGCGCGAATACATTAATACAAATACATTATTAAAATAAGGGATTTTCCAATCCGGATACATTAGTGAAAGCGCGGATACATTAATACATATAAAATAAGGGATTTCTCAATCCGGATACATTAGTGAAAGTGCGGATACATTAATACATTAATACGGATACATTATTAAAATAAGGGATTTTAGAAATTTTAAAAAGATATAGGGAAATATGGAAAATAGTTTACTTAAAGTTGTGTAATTTAGTAATTTAGTAATTTTTCCTTTATTGTATCAAACAAGTCTTATTAATTATGTTTTGAAAATCTAAATTTGACTAATACTTCCTCTGTTCATTTTTACTTGTCATTGTTTAACTTTGCACACCCATTAAGAAAACAATTATTGATATATGTATTTTACCACACTACCTCAATTAATTGATGTTTAGTATTAACTCTTGGAATATGATTTGGAGAATAATATTTAATGTTAAGGATAAAACATGAAAAAATAATTATCTTTTCTTGATATGTCAAAAGTGACAATTACTCCCTCTGTCAAACATATAATAGGGGTAATATTACTATATTTTCCTTTGACTTTATTAAATTTAATGCTTTGAGAAATGTGTTAGATGACAAATAGTATTTAATAAGCAAGGGTAAAATAGATCAAAAATGTAAATTATGTCTTGATTTTCTAAATTAGACAAGTATTGTTGGACAACTATTTTTAGTATAGTGAATAACTATTGTTGGACGGAGGGAGTAAAAATGAAAATCTATTTCAGGAATAAGTGACAAGTAAAAGTGAACAGAAGAAGTACTAAATAGGAGTAGTATTGGGAAAAAAATGATAAACTTCTCTTAATTTTCAAAATTGGACAAGTAAATGAAATATCTATTTTTACTACAGGGGTCAAGTAATATGAAACGGAAGAAGTAGTTAAAAATTTATAAAAGAAAAAGAAAATTAGAACATGGTAAAAATTGAAGGCCTTTTATAATATTTCAACTATAAACCGTTTATTAACCTAACTCATTTTAATTTGACTAAATTCAACTCAACCATCCACTTTACACCCTTTGACTAATAAGCGCCATTGCGGTAAATGGTAGCCAAACACATTCTATCTACCTTATTAATCCCTTTAAAAAATCTTAGTTCTACTGATGAAGCTCACCTTTACATGGCTAATCATCAGAAATTGCAGCTCTTTCTTATTTTGCATATTTATTTTCACTTTCTAATCATAGCTCAGCCTGATTTACGATTCTCCGATTGTGGTCGCAATGGTAACTACACTCAAAATAGTGCATACCAGAGCAATCTTAACACACTCCTTTCCTCCCTTTCTTCAAATATCCATGAATATGGTTTCTACAACGCTTCCGTTGGCCAAAACGCCGACATAGTCAGTGCTATTGTGCTATGTAGAGGAGATGTGGAGCTACAAGAATGTCGCAATTGTGTCAATAACACTGCTCAAAAGCTTGTACGGTCATGTCCAGAACAGAAAGAAGCTTTTGGTGGTTATGATAACTGTATGTTACAGTACACTTCTCGATCAATCATTGGTACCACGTCGAATGATCCTCTGCTCTACATGTGGGATTCTGGAAATGCCTCAAAACCCGAAGAATTTAACCAGGAGCTCAAGAAATTAGTGGATAGTTTGCGAGGCCAAGCTGCAAATGGCGATCCCCTTCGCAAATATGCCAGTGGTAGTGCAACGGATCCAAATGATCAGACTATATATGCACTTGTGCAATGTACTCCTGATTTGTCTCCTCAGGATTGCTTCGATTGCTTAAGGAATGCTTATGGAGCTATGGCTACTTGTCCCTGTAATGGCAATAGGGGCAGTAGACAAATAGGGCCTAGGTGTAACTTCCGTTATCAGAGTTATCGCTTCTTCAAACAGGTGGCGGTCGAATCTCCACCACCAAGTGAATTGTATGTATTGACTTTGGTGTAAAGAAGAGAATATTAGAGGATTAATTGGCCTTATAGAACTTTAGGTGATATTTAATGGAGTACTAGAATGTATTACTCTTTGCAGGAAAGGATGATAAATCTGCTAGAACGGTCATTATTATTGTTGTGTCAACTGTTGCAGCGATAATTCTTATGCTTTGTACTTTTGTCATTGTTGCTTCCAATTGCACACGCAAGTGTACGTGGTCGCAGAAGTAATAAGTGGCTCTTTAAGAACCGGAATATCGAACCCACAAAGACTTGTCAATTAACTATTTACTAAATTATACTAGTCTAATTATTTATTTAAGAGTGTCAAAACAAATAAAAGAATGCAAGAATTAAATACTAAGATTAACTTACAGTGATTGGGACAATCCCAGGGCTGCAGCATGCATATGATTTCATGTATCGCATCTCATGCAATGAATTAACTAAGGTTATCAAATTACTGATTTACAGGGTTGATTTTATGATCATGATCTCTCGACCTCTAATCGCCTACTCCAACTAGCTGTCTAACTACATCGTTGAGCGGGGATAGGCAGTCCTAATTGGCGAGCATTTATATTTCATCCTGTTTCGTAACCAAGCGAGGTATTCGTTCGGGCGTCACTCCTAAACACGAATCTAAACATAGTTAGAACAAGCTCTTTGCATTCTTTGGTCTATCTACCTCTTTATCTCTCGAGTCCAAGAATAGACAATAGATTTATTTCTATGGTGATCAAGCATGAAATACTAAAACAAGAATACAAAAGTAATTTAAACGATAACCAACATTAATTCAAAACAATCGATGTTCAACAATTACCCATGGCCGCAGCCCCAGAACAAGGGTCTTTAGCTACTAATACCTAAGAAAAAGAAGAAGAAAAGAACCCTAAAAAGTATTGACAATTTTTTTTACAAAGTGTCTTTTTCAAAGTCTATTCTTTCCCCCGTATATTCTCCTATAATTATTTCTATGGACTATTTATAGATGTAGAAAACCCTGAATAAAATAACTGAGTCCAAAACAAATTAGGAACCCAAAACCAAAACGAAATTGGATTCTTTTTCTTTTTCGCGTGAACTTCACTTTGTCGCCTCAAACTTTCCATATATATAAATATTAATATAATATTCAATTTAATCCATTAAGCTGCCTGCTTGATTTTCCTTCTTCAATCTTTCATAATTAATTCATTTTAGCTCCAAATTTCTTCAACTTTGTACCAATTTAATCCTACAAATAAAATACACTATTTAGCACAATCCATAAAATTCATGCTCAAAAAGGACAAATATAAATAATAAATATGAGGCAATTAATGATAAGAAAATATACTTTTGGCCTCAGATCAGTCATCTTGATGAAGATGCGAAAGAGGAAGCTTATGGACAAAATTCAGAGTAAGTGTGGCTTGTTAATAGACAATGATTAAGGAAAGTTGATTTCTAAATCTATGCTTTGCTGATTTGTTTTAAACTACTATGTTGATAAAGGTAGACATGTGGACGATATTGGTACTGCAGAATCCTTTCAGTATGATCTTTCTACAATTAGAGCAGCAACAGATAACTTCTCAAGTGCTAATAAGTTGGGAGAAGGTGGATTTGGCCCTGTGTACAAGGTGATTAATTAGTCCTAATTGTTTCATAATAGCGCGATAGTATCCAAAAATAATTATGTACAAGATTTAGTTTCAATTCTAATTCATAATTTCCACTCGTAATGATATGCTTCAGGGTGTACTTTCAAATGGACAAGAAGTAGCCGTGAAAAGATTGTCAATACATTCAGGCCAAGGAGATCTTGAATTCAAAAACGAGGTCTTGTTGGTTGCCAGGCTTCAACATAGGAATTTGGTTAGATTGCAAGGATTTTGCTTCGATGGAACAGAGAGACTTCTTGTCTATGAATTTGTTCCCAATGCAAGCCTTGACCAATTTTTATTTGGTATGTACTGTTTAACATTTAGTTGACTTGATAGTGTAATTCTTCTACACTTTTCATAAATATAAGCTAAATCTTTTATAAGATATGGAGCTTGAGCATCAATAATTTATGCTCTTCTTTTAACATTTGTCCAATGGGAACACAGATCCAGTTAAACGTAAGCAATTGGATTGGGAAAGGAGATCCAAAATCATAGGAGGCGTTGCTAAGGGGATCCTTTATCTTCATGAGGATTCTAGGCTTCGGATCATTCATCGTGATCTCAAAGCTAGTAATGTTCTACTTGATGTAGAAATGAATCCTAAAATCTCAGACTTTGGCATGGCAAGGTTATTTACTCTGGACGAAACTCAAGGCAGCACAAGCAGAATTGTTGGGACCTGGTAAGTTGTACAACTCTCATTAGATGGACTGTTTAATTTCATATTGCTTGGAAAGATTCTTTAACCATTTAGCAAGCAAGAACAAAAACCTCAATACTACTCATAAACAAATGATTCCTTAAAATTACTAGAATATGTAAGATGAATTTTAATTTGTTATATAGTTGCTTCAAGAACATTATCTCATTTTTGTTTTTGCACCTCAATTTTGTAAAACTAGAATTTTAGTCGTCCCTACAATTAAGGTAACAAATACTAGAAAATTCTTGTAATTTATGTTTTGTTTTTGTAGTGGATATATGGCACCAGAGTATGCAATGCACGGGCAATTCTCAGTGAAATCAGTTGTTTTTAGCTTTGGAGTACTAGTCCTTGAAATTTTAAGTGGCCAAAAAAACACTTGTTTCAGAAATGGAGAATCTGTGGAAGACCTTCTAAGCTATGTAAGTAACCAAGTTAATTAATGAACTACCCCTGAATGCCGACCATCCTTATGCATCAAATTCTTTTACATTGTCCATGTATGAGTTCAAACTCTGAATTAAAATGTGACAGGCTTGGACGAACTGGCGCAAAGAAACAGCTACAAATTTGATAGATCCCATGTTGAGGGGAAGCTCAGGACCGGTTCGTGACATAATGAGATGCATTCACATTGCTTTACTGTGTGTTCAAGAAAATATTGGTGATAGACCAACTATGGCAACAGTAGTTCTCATGCTCAATAGCCTCTCTCTGAGTCTTCCCGTGCCTTCAGGGCCTGCATACTATATTAGCCCAGAGATTTCACTTATTAATCGTCAGAACCTAGAGAATTAGCCAAAAGTAAATCTATTAGTTCATCACATAATGAGGCATCGATAACTGAGTTATTCCCTCGTTAACCTCCTTACACATAATATCCTTCTTTCCCGAGTGTTCTGAATTACTTTCTTATTTGTTCCAACTCCAGTTAGTAAAGAATTTATGAGATTGTGTGCTTCATACAAAATTCCAACTTGTTTCATATGTATTAGCTATTACACTAATGAAACTGCTATATATTTATAGACTAATTAACTTATAACTAATTGCAGTTATGTGACTAACTAATTACACTTCAACATAATTAATTACAGGGTCCCGGCCGATTCCACTATCTTCTACAAAAACATAGGAAAAAAAAAAGAAGATACAACTAGTGGTGGCAAATGGGCTGGTTGGGTGAAATTTGGGCGGGTTGAAAATGGGTTAACATAAAATGGATAACAATTCAAGCCGCTCATATTTGATATGGGTAAAAATTGATTGAGTAACAAATGTGTTGGGTAAAATATTAGTTTACCCATATTTTCATTTGTAAATAGTACTTTACTTAAGAATTCAACATGTAGAAAATATTTTAGTCTTTTTTAGATGAAAAATGTTGAAAATACTTTATTTAGTTTTATTGTATCATAAAAGTAAAAAAAAATCCTATAACTTTTCAATATAAAACAAATTTATGTAATTACAAGGGGAAAATATTTTTAATTTCAAAATTAAAGTAAATGAATATTTTCATTTTAGGACTAAAACATGCTTAATGCACTTTAAGTAGCGTCAATACTAATACATTTTTTTAAATATAAATACTAATACATGATTTGCTTATTTACACTATTATTTGTTATCTAATATAAAATTAAACAAATAAAAAAATATAATATAATTAACAAAAGAAATGTACATTTAAATGTATATTTTTAGTGATATCATGAATTTTGAGTGAATAAAAGTTGGAAGCTTAGTCCATTTGACTAATTCATATTTTACCCATATTTTACCCATAGTTTACCCATATTTTTATGGATTGAATATGGGTATCAACCCATAGTTTACCCATACAAAAAATCACTCACCCAACCCATTAAAATATGGACGGGTTACCAAAATATGGACTCATTTTTCCAGCACTAGCACTAGATACAAGTAAATATCAGTTGAATTTCCTTTCTGAAATCATATTCAAAGAAGAACAAAGTAGGCCCAAAATTTCCAACCTTGATGGTGTATGCGTCTAAAGTTTCGTTTATGAAATATAGCAAATAGGAAAGGAAAATAGCAAGTAAACAATAGTATTTGTATTTGAATTTATGCGAAGGTTAATATCTTTATGAAATCTTTAAGAAAAAGATATGTAATCCCCTGATTCTTCTCTTCACGATAGTTTTTGATTTGATGGAATACTTGCGGCTCAACATTTGGAGCGATGACTTTGATTTGATGAAATACTTGCGGCTCAATACTTGGAGCGAATGTTTACATCCTTTAGAAAGAGCAATGTTGCGGTGACTCAAAAATTAATAACTAGTTCAAATTTATAAGAATTTAAAAGAAATAAAGGGAAAGGGTTTAAAAGGGAAAGGGACTCGCCACCTAATTTTAGGAAAACTAGGAAACCAATTAATACATTGCCACTGCCGCCAACAGGTATTTGAAATCCTTGTCGAATTATATTCAGGGGACCTCAATTTATGTGTAAGAATGTATGCACTATCAGTATATTCTTTTCAAGATTGTAATCACAATTATTCTGTGACTTGAACATGACAATATACCTGTTGTGCTTGTAATTAGGAGCCGTTTGGTAGCTAGTTTAGACGTGAGTTATGCAAATATTAAATTTTGTATAAGTAAATACTATGTTTGGGAGTAGATTAGGAGATAAACTATTCAGATATAAAATTAATATGATGTTTGGTTTGTAATTTAGAAACTCGCATAATTAATATATGTATAAGTTATGAAACAATCAATGTATTATACTATTTTATGTGTTGTTAACATCCTTCCCATAATAACATTTTTCTCTGAATTTACTTATTTTATGTGTTGGTACCACTTTTAGTGTACGTGCCTTGGACGTGTAATCTTGCTAGCAATTATTGTAAAGTTTTTATATGTAAAAGTAACACTCTTTTTGTTGGGATTTGTCAACTAGACCAAGTCAAAAGTTGACATTTTTTCTTTAATCCCTTTTTAGGAGCTTTCATTTTTTTTCTTCCAAGTTGACGATGGTACCGCTTTGTTGTAAATTTCACAAATATTTATATGTGTATGATCTGAAGAGCAACAAAAAAGATACTAGTACATATAATATAAACGGGTACTATTGGAAATAGTTTAAATATATCATTCGTTATACTTTAGGTCTAAATATATTCCTTCCGTTATACTTTGGGTCCAAATATACCCCTTCTATTATACTTTGGGTCCAAATATACCCCTTCCGTTATACTTTGGGTCCAAATATATCCCTATGATTATACTTTGACACAAACTTACCCTTAATTTTAATGAAACACACATGACAAGCTCAAAATCAAATAACACATCCCAAATTTTAAATACTTAATTCTTTTAGAAACTCATTCCCGCCGCTTTGAATTCTTTTCTTTGCATCTTTTTCTTAAAAGAAGCGAATAATTTGTCATATACAAAAATTGAGATGATTTTTCTTTCTTTCGAATTGAGGTCTTTTTAAAAAAATATAATTTCTTTATCATGCTTAGCCTCTTCTAAAAGTGTCACTATTAATTAAAGAAAATACACTATTGAGATATCTTCTAAGAATTTTCAGCATCCAAAAATTGATTACTCCCTACGTTCATTAATTTCCCTGTACTTTTATAATAGTAAGAAGATGTGGTTACAATGATTAATTTTATAGAAATAAATTTGAAGATTTTTAATTTGTGAGGGAAAAATGCAGCACAATGATGTTCCGTGATATGAATATTTTATTATTTCTTGTACAAAAAATTTAAAAATAGAATAATGAACGAAAAAATGAAAATAAGAGCTCAAAGTAGAGGGAATGAGTTGGGATGAGTTACACAAGTGAGTTTCTAAGCAAATTGAGAATAGATAATTTGATTTTGAGTTTGTCACATGTTTTTCCGTCAAAATTAAGGGCATATTTGTACCAAAGTATAATGAGAGGCGTAATTTGGACCAAAAATATAACATGGGGTATATTTGGACCGAAAGTATAATAAATGGTATATTTAAACTATTTTCTTTAGTACAAGGTATATTTTAGCCTTTGTCGTAATATAAATGATCCACTGGAGCGAACTTGAGCAATTTTTTAAAATTCTTTTGTAGGAGTCGTTGCCAGAAATTACAACATTTCTGAATGAGATTCGAACCCCCATCCAACACGTTCCTACTACAGGCTAGACATGAAATTACTTGAAAGCAAGTTTGAATCGGATTATTCAACCTTGATATAAAACTCAAAAAGATTAAAAAATTATTCATTATTCCCTCCAATTTGTTCATCGGTTCTCGACACCCATTCATACGGCACTGACAGATTGAGTTTTCTTGTCTGACATTTTTCTATTCCATTCTATCTGTCATTGTTTTCTTATTTATATACTCCCTCCGTTCCTATTTATAAGTCACCATTTTAGATTTTATTCTGTTAAGAAATTACGTAAGTTTATCATTGTGTCCTTATTTAATTTAATGTTTTTTTAAAATCAAGTTTTCAATAAATGAACATAAATTAATTTATTTTGATTAATTAAATTGATCAATTAACATAAATTGATCAATTGTCATTTATGCATTGATTTTGTGAAATGATAAATAATAAGGATCATCTATTTTTAATAAGGACGACATATAAATAAAAATGAAGAGAGTATAATTTTTTGTTTGACATAATTTTTATATTTAGAAATAATTTTTTTATATATTAATCACTTTTTTTATTTATTATTAATGGCATTCTTTTATAACCATATAAATTTCATGCTATGTTTAAGATGAAAAATTCCACAAGTTTTTTTGGTTTAAATTTTGAGACCAGTCCAATAAAGAGCGTTAATATAACATATGTTTTCTGTATCTCTATTTACTCATTCAAGCTCTTGCAATTCTAACGCGAGCTTGTGAACAAATTACTTCCTACTACTGATTAGTCTACAACTTGTAGCCAAAATATAATTCTATCAATTATATTTCTTCAAAATATCAAAAAACTCAAACAGGCATGGCTATGACTAATCAAAAGAGGCTATTCATTCTGTTTTTGCATATACATGTTCTCAGTATCGTAGCGCAGCTGCCTGATTTACGATACGGTTCATGTGGTAAGAATGGTAACTATACTCAGAATAGTACCTACAAGAACAATCTAAACACACTCCTCACTTCCCTTCCCTCAAAAATAGATAAATATGGTTTCTACAATGCTTCTATTGGCCAAAACTCCGACAGAGCCAGTGTTATTGTGTTATGTAGAGGAGATGTGGAGCTAGATGATTGTCGCGATTGTGTTAATAATGTTGTTCAAAAGCTCGCACAGTTATGTCCTAACCAAAAAGAAGTTTTCGGTGGCTATGATGTAAGTATGTTACAGTATTGGAATCAATCCATTATAGGCACTGCATCGTTTTCTGTTCTATCTTTTCTTTCGAATCCTGCGAATGCCTCAAAACCTGAGGAATTTAACCAGGAGCTAGGAAAATTATTGGAAAATTTATGAAACCGTGCTGCTGAGGGTGGTCCTCTTCAAAAATATGCTAGTGGTAATGCGACAGGTCCAGATTTTAAGGCTATATATGCACTTGTGCAGTGTACTCCTGATTTATCTCGTCAGAATTGTTTCAATTGCTTAACTGACGCTTTTGGAAACTTGCCTATTTGTCCCTGCCTGGGCAAGAGGGGTGGAAGAATCATAGGGGTTAGGTGCAACTTCGGTTATGAAAGTTCCCGTTTCTTCAAGGATGTGGCGTTGGAAGCTCCACCACCTGCAGGTGAACACATTTTTATTGTCTCCCTCTGCTAATCACAATTTAATCAATATCCAATATTGATTGCGACTGTTGAAGAAATAAAAATTTAATAAAAATCAAATAGTTTTAAGTTTTTAGATGAGATATATAGTAACACAATTCAATATGGTTCTAGATTCAAATCTCTCCGTCACCATCTATCAAGAAGAATTACTCTGTGCTTGACTCATAAAAGAGAATCAGTCTCGCACTTGAGGTGGAGTGTTGAAGATGTCAAGTAAAGACAAGTAAACTATGTATAACAACTTAAACCTTTCGATGAGATAGATCATACAATTCATCAACACAACCACAAATCTTTGACATGAGTTAAGGCTGGAAGAAGATACTATATTATAGGAGCAATTGTATTTGTGATATTCAATAAGTAATATGCATAGTTTCTTAGTTATTCTTAAAAGGAAAGTAAGACAAGTGAATTGGGAATGGGAAGCTATTATACTAACTTGAAGCTTTTTTGTAGGAAATGATAATAAAACAGTTCCATCAGGGGAGGAAAATAAAACACCTCCAACAGGAAAGGATGATAAAACAACACGAACAATCATCATAATCGTTGTGCCAACTGTTACAATTGTTTTTCTTATTATTTGTATTGCTGTCATCTTGATAAGGAGGCAAAAGAGGAAGCTGGTGAACGAAATTAAGAGTAAGCGTAAACTATAAACAAACAATAATTAAGGAAAGTTGAATTCTTAAGACCACGTTTCACTAATTTGTTGTAAGCTATTACTACTATGTTCGTGAAGGTACATCTGTGGATGATACTAGTATTGCAGAATCTTTTCAATATGATTTTTCGGCAATTAGAGCAGCAACAGATGATAACTTTTCAGATGCTAATAAGCTCGGACAAGGCGGATTTGGTCCTGTGTACAAGGTAATTAAACTTATATATTGTTGCATGATTTTAACTTCTATAGTACAAATATTCTTTCCACTGACATATATAAGTTAACTCCTTTATTAGGCATAACACCCTAGTTGGAACAAGAGTACTGGTTATAATTTCATTGTTTTAGTTCATAATTTTTCAGTTTATTTTCATATTATATTTCAGGGTAAGCTTCAAAATGGACAAGAAGTAGCAGTGAAAAGATCGTCAGCAGATTCAGGCCAAGGTGATCTAGAATTCAAAAACGAGGTCTTGTCTGGTTGCCAGCCTTCAACACAGGAATTTGGTTAGGTTGCTGGGATTTTGTCTAGACGGAACAGAGTGACTTCTTGTCTATGAGTTTGTTCCCAATGCAAGTCTTGACCACTTCTTATTTGGTATGTACTGCTTAACTTTTTACCAAGTATGGAGCTTTAGCATCAATAAGTCATGAATTTAACTTATATACAACAGTTATTCTGTCAATGTAATTTGATATCTTATCTGGTTGTCTGCCTTATTTACCATAGATCTAACTGCACTTATAAAGAGCAGTTCCCTGTAGTAACATTTTAAGTGACTTAATATTAAAAATGTTTTATATTCTTCATCTTGTTCGCAGATTCAGTTAAACGTAGGCAATTAAATTGGGAAAGGCGGTCCAAAATCATAGGAGGCATCGCTAAGCGAATTCTTTATCTTCATGAGGATTCTAGGCTTCGCATCATTCATCGTGATCTCAAAGCTAGTAATGTTCTACTAGATGCAGAAATGAATCCTAAAATCTCGGATTTTGGCATGGCAAGGCTATTTGAACTGGATGAAACTCAAGGCAGCACAAACAGAATTGTTGGGACCTAGTAAGTTTTACATCTCTCGTTGGATAGACTGTTATTTTCATTTTGCTAGGAAGGATTATTCAGCAATTTGCTTGTCATTGAACTATATTTAATGATTAAAATGAAGTTCATTTCCACAAGTTAGATTTTCGGCCAAAACAGAGTTCTGGAAATGAATAAACTAAATTTTATTTTGTTTAGAACAAAAAAATCTTTTTCTTTTCTGCATATGAACTCTCATTGTTCAAAGAGGTTATCAGATATGATCTCTCGGTCGCAAAATACAAGATATAGGTCTCAATTCATCAAAACTTGTTGTTTGCTCAGCCAAGGATAGATCTATGGTCTAAGACGTTGTCTTCACATTGCAGTAAGATGCTCATTCTCATTAAGGAAAGACGAAAAAATTCTTTTTAAAATAAAACAGGCATTAAAAGGAGACCATAACAACCCAATTTGTAGTATAAATTTCTGCACAGTGCTTTCTACTTCCTAAGTTCAATTAAAAAATGTCCAAGATCATTAATGAAACATGCAGTTCTGACTTTTAAGATCAAGTAGTTCCCTGTATTGACAGCTATTTAGTTTTGCTGATCCCACTGTTTGGACTACAAAAGATGCAATGTTCTATATAAGTTCCCTGTATTGACAGCTATTTCTGTCATCTTGATGAGGAGGCGAAAGAAGAAGCTGGTGGACGAAATTCAGAGTAAGCATAAAGTATAACAAACAATTACTAAGGAAAGTTAATTAATTTGTTGCATGCTTTTACTACTATGTTTGTGAAGGTATACGTGGGGATGATATTAGCACTACAGAATCCTTGCAATATGATTTTTCCACGATTAGAGCAGCGACAGATAACTTCTCAGATCCTAATATGCTGGGACAAGGTGGATTTGGTCCCGTGTACAAGGTGATTAAGCTTACATATTGCTGCATGAGTTTAACTTCTATAGTACAAATATTCTTTCCACGGGCATATATTATAAGTGAACTCCCTAATGCATAACACCCTAGTCGAAACAAGAATTCTGGTTATAATTCGTAATATTTTCAATTTGTTCTCATATTATGTTTCAGAGTAAGCTTAAAAATGGAAAAGAAATAGCAGTGAAAAGATTTTCAGCAGATTCAGGACAAGGTGATCTAGAATTCAAAAACGAGGTTTTGTTGGTTGCCAAACTTCAACAAGGAATTTGGCCAGCTGTTGGGATTTTGTCTAGATAGAACAGAGACTTCTTGTCTATGAATTTGTTCCCAATGCAAGTCTTGACCACTTTTTATTTGGTATGTACTGCTTAGCTTTTTATTAAGTATGACGTACTTGAGCATCAATAAGTTATCAATCTAACTTATATACACTAATAACAGTCTAATTAACACAACACTTATTTTGTCTGTGTT